>VZRU01011001.1:1746-32961 GCA_013398155.1 Pedionomus torquatus | reverse complement strand
AGAAAAGAGGAAAGCGGAAAGAGAGAAAAGAGAAAAAAAAGAAAAAGAATTACACACCTTTACATGCTCCTCTTTTGACATTTGATAAAAAAATGCACCAATTCTCAGTTTATTTGCATTGGTGAAACATCAAAAATAAAGTGGTTTGATGAGTTGATTTTTTTAAGCTGTGAAAATTTTCACAATAATAACTTGAAACTTTTTTTGTTATCTTAAAATACAAATTTATAATGCATCCTTCTCAAAATAAAGAAGTACAGTTACTGCTTCCAGTCATCTTTAATGTAGTGATGCTGTCCTTTTTATTAACCCCCCCCCCAAAAAAAACAAACAAACAAAAAAAACCCCAACAAACAACATAACTGTATTTCTTAAAGGATTAAAGACTTAAAAACTTGACAATGACAGGATAAATTATTTCTGACTAAAAGGAAAAATAATTTTAAAAAATTCACACCACCTGTAATGAAAATAACTCATCATTTCACCTGCTGTATTATCAAAGTAATGCTCATCTTGTGTATGGTCCAAAGCAGCTGATCAGGCTTTTACACCTGCAATTCTCTTCCTGAGGTATTTATTTTTAATTTTAATCTTAAATTTGCTGGGTGGCATTCAAGATTTACAGCCTACGGAGAGTTACCAAGAGCCAAGAAGCATGCAAAGCGGTTGCTTGGACCATCTGTTCCACTAAATCCCACCAGGGGGCCCATGTGCAGCTGCTGAGGTGGTCTCCCCTACGCTTGCCTTCATCACTCCAGTAGTACCTGCCCTGGTGAGGGGCCAGAACGCCCCAAGAGCCTCTCCATGTGCATTCCGGTTTATTTTCCAGTGTTGGAAACATTTTCATTTCACAAGAGTAATAGGAACATGCCAGTGCATCAGACTGAGCGGTAGGCGATGCCTCCCTGCTCCTCTGCTTTTCTCTCCTTCCACAGGAACAGCTCTTCTGCCTGTGCCCTTGGTGAATGGTGGGTGCTGAGAAAAACAGAGATAAAAAGCTTAATAGGAGGCAGGGAGGGAGAGGAGAAAGCTCTGACCTCACCATGATTGAGTGAGATGCTAAATAACCTGTGAATAAAATCTCTCCTCCGAAACACTCCTGGGAAAGCTTGTAAGTGACCTGCATAAATAACTGACATTCCTGACTGGCTGCTGTATTAGCATCTTACCTGCTTGTTGGCTTTCAGCACTGCTCGCAGGGTCGCGATCTGCTCCCGCTTCGTACTCAGGAGTGATTTCAGTTTCAGTATCTCTTCCATTAAGGCCTCCTTGTCTTTATCAATCATGGGCGCCAGCTCCCGAGCCGCAGCACGCTGGCGTGACAGCTGTAGTGACCGATCAACAGCCTTCTGCAAATGCTTGATTTGGTCCCTTATTATGGCATTGAGGTTGTAGATGTTCATCGGCTCTTTGCGGATGTCACTGGTATCAGAGACGGGGGAGGAAGGAGGGGCTGTGATGACAGGAGAAATGGAAGGTGTTTTTGTCGGGCTCTGTTCCTTGCCAGGCTCTGTGGCCTCTTTTGTCACCTGCTCAGTCGGGGTCCTGGCTTCTACAGGTGATGAAACACCCCTTCTGGCAAGTCGTGGGGAAAGAAGACCTCGAGGGTCATCCGGGCCTTTCAGGCTCCCGCTGCGGGTGACCCTGCTTTGCCTGTAATAGTCCAACATGACCCTGTTTGGTGTCTCATTGTTGCACAGGCAGACATGATGGTAGAGCTGAGCCAGCTCCTCACTAAATGTCACCAGCTCATCCTGGGCGGTGTTGAGGGTATTGTGGTTTTCATTTGCTATGCTTGTCATCCTTTGCAATTCCTTTTCCATGTGGACCATTTTTTCCTGGCTTTCCTTAGTTGACTTCTCCAGGTTTGTCACCTGCTCGTCATACGTCTGGATTCTGCTCTCATACTTGGCCTTCTCTTCAGTGTAGTTTTCCACATATTTATTATATTTCTCTTTTAAGGCTTTGATTTCTGCTTTAAGGTCTATCACCTCAGTAACAGCTACTTTGTATTTACATTCTAGGATCTCCAAGCCATTGATGTCCACTTCGTAGTCGTGTGCTTCCTCACCAGGGTCTCGACCCTTCTCACAGTCAAGCTCAGCTTTCAGCTCCTTATTGCTCTGCAGCCCCCTCATGGCATTGACATGCTCTGTGAGCCTGTGGACTCGCTCGTGTTGCTCGGTCAGAGCTCCCTTGGTGTGCTCCAGCTGTGTCTGAGACTCCTGAAGGTTGGCCAGGAGAATCGCCTTCTCCCTCTCCACCTGCAACAGAGACATTGTAAGAAAACCAGGATCTTGACCTACCCATGCCGAACACCAAACTCAGAAATCACATCCATCTCTTTCACTCCCCCAACTCTGCATACACAACTTGAAGGCTTCAAAGAGATTTCAACCATGTATCCCTAGACCATCAAATTAAGTCATAGAAAGGTATAAATAACTCGTACAAGGCTATGCAGTCCCAGCTTCTGATAAAGTTTGCAGTATCACTAGGACTTTACACGTTGCCCAGGGAAGAATTACTTAATGCCCAAGCGCTAAATGCCTACTCAGCTGGAGTGATGATAATGAATTTATTACGAAATATGTTCCACAAATTTAAATAGGCATGAACTGTCAACTACCAGTCAATGCTTTCCACCAGTGCATTCCCATTTCTCAATGGAGTTTGAATTTACCTTCCCTGTTAATAGCTCTACCAACCCTTCACAATATTTATTTATATCTTTGGAGTACTGCAAACTTACATTAAGGCTTGATTACTAAATCCCTGCATACATTACATTACACATATGTATGTTAAATGCCAATAAGTGGCTGTGTACATTTCCACAGATTAGATTAAATAACCCACTGTGAGGAAATAACGCAGACTAGGAGACTGAATGCATGCAAATCCCAGGACTCCCCGTCCCCAGCACTTATCTATAAGCAAAATCCATCCTTTTAAGCACAAGGCAAAAGAAGTTGTATTGGTGGTATAACTAGTTCTGAACCAGTAAGTTCCCTTCTTAATATCCACAGATAAATGTGGATGTTGAACAGCAGAAAACATCATGGAGGAGGACTCTAGAAGTTTTAATGCACAGCATCTTAAAGCAAGTGAACAAGAAAAAACATAAAGTTTGATCTGCTAAGTTATTTGCTATTCATGATAACACCCCTGAAAGACTCCCATTTCAAGTTTTAAGTGCAATGCTTCAACATTTTTTCTTTATTTTTCTCCCGGTCTGAGTTGTGAATTAGGAAGCAGAGGAAGTCACAAGAAGATGGGATCCTTCTTGCTTTCACAACTTTTTCCAATGTGATCCTGACCCTACCAGGTTTTCTGCTCGCTCCACATTCCCTTTATGAGTGGCTGAAATACTAATTCTGAGAATTAAAAGCTGACAGTTCTGAAAAACCCTTCTAACAGTATTTCCTTCCCTAGCAGCATTCCCCCAGGCAGCATTTGGAAGAGAGTCAAATCAGCCACCATGAATCTTACTGAAGGAAAATAAAAGCCTTTTGGAGACTGAGAAGGTATTAATGTCATCTCACAAAATGTTCCAAGCAGTGCTTCAGACTCCTTCAGGCTTTTCAGCAGTGGCTGCTACCCAGGAGTATTAAGCCACTAAAACCTATGATGATTCCCTGGTTTTACAGACAGGCTTTCAAAACATGGCCTCTATAAGAACCTCTGGCCAACTGCAGGCAGAAACTGTAAAAAAAAAAAAAAAAAAAAAAAAAAAAAAACAAACCTTAAAATTCAGCCTTGTTTTCTTGTGTACAGATGACTGATGTCTTAAGAACTGAAAAAACAGGGTGAAACTTCATCATTATTTAATGATCCAAGAAGAGCCTGTCTCCTTAGACACTGGGAGCTCCATTTTAACACTACATAACCTGTGCTGTAAAGCAGAAGACAGCCGCATACTACAAGTATATTGGTACCTTCCTCCATTTGATGTTTTCCCATTGCTTCCTCTGTCTGCCTGCTGTCCCCATTGCTGCTCACCCCGCTCCCCACTCTTGTTGAGAAAATCCAAAATAGAGGACCTCCCCCTTTGCCAAGAGCATCTTCTTAAAAGGTGGTTGCTCTCCACAGAACTCTCAGGCAGACCTGCCCTGGAGAGCTTCGGAGAGGTGCCCAGCAAAAGCCTCCTTGCTGGCTCTGCTCTGTTTTTTTTTTTTCTATTGGACACTCTGCCCTGTGTCTGCTCTTCCCAGAAACTTTCAACTGAACTCTTAACAGGTAGCATAGCAGGTTTAGGTGTTAATTGCTTTACGCTCATCAGATAATGAAGACGTTTATTCCTTCAGGCTGGTAAGGTGAGCTACACATGTGCAGTAAAATCTGAGTTTTGGTTAAAGGACCATCTCACCTTATGGTGAAGAGTGATATGGATAATAAAGGTCCATACATTACACACCAAAGGCAGTTGTCTTTTTAAGGTGTGTGGGTCCACTGTGTATATGCTCAGATGGAAGGAGGCAATTAACTAGATTGCACCAGTATAAAAATAATTATAGAGCTAACAGCCAGAGAGCTCTCCTTTGAGAAAACAACTTGGTGTTAAAGCAGTACAGTGCTTCAGCGCGTGCTTAAATTAATCAGACAGAACTGATCCTGGCAGATTACTAATCTCAGCTCTCATACTCTATCATGAAGGAAAAGCGTGACAAAGCTAATTGGGATTTTTAAGATCATTTATCTCCTGAACTTAAATGTGTTCTGGAATGAAATCCTTCTTTCAAGGAGAATGGATCCTTTCCAGAGAAAACGTGCAACTTTTAAAACCCACGTGCCAACTTGGAGAGTATGTGAAGTTAAATACATAGATCTACTAAATATTACTCATTCTGGTCCAGTAAGTATGAACTAAGCTAATCCACTTCTTTTTAAAGTTATTAATACATGCTTCTACTTCCATGAAAAAAAAAAAAGCAAAACAAGAAAAATGCAAAAAACAAAGCTCCAACTCAGCCCTGAGCTCACACCTTTTGAATACTAATATTTCTGCTCAATTATATTTTTTGTTCTAGATAATACTACACACTTATTTCCACCCACAGCAAACTTTTGGGAATTGCAGTTACTTTTCAGTTCAGTTGTTGGGGGTGGTTTTTTGACATTGAAATTAGTGGCTGCAGAAAAGATCTTTATCATCTTCAAATGAAAGTAAAAGCAATTCAAAAGTAGCTGTACCTAGTTTGTGATGCATCCTTCCCTTCAAAGATTTCAGTTCTAGGAAATTTCCTTCCCAATTTGCTCTACAGTTTGCAATTATGGAAACCAATTTCAGCATTGCTATTTATCCTTTTTTAAAAAAAATAATATCAGAATATCAGTGAGAAATTTCTAGTGGAGACTGGAACAAATCAACTGAAAAATTCAGTTCAAGAACCCTGAACCTCAACTGTATCATCTCTTTGTCAGAGAGCTATCATATTTTTGACAGTTGAAGAAGGGAAATTGGGCTGCATGACTTTTTTTTTTTTGAGAGAACTTATTCTAAGTTTTCCAAATATGACACTGGCCTCAGGAATAAGGAAAGTGTTACCGTGGAAGAGAGGAGTCCTAGAGGCTGTAAAGATGAGATAGGGAATTCTTCCCACTGGACAACAAACAGTAAAGAGCAGAAAGCTTTGAGCTTTTCTGAGAAAATCTCAGAATATGGAAATTCTCAGCAAGACATATGTTACCTGGTGGGTTTTAAAGACGGAAAGGGAATGGTTACAATTAAATCTCTCCTATGGGCCAGCACAGACCATGGAGCAGCATCATCCTAAAGCTGCAGAAGGAATTAAATCTGTTATACTGTTTTAGTTAAGGCTTCTTTTTGAGACTGAGGTGTGAAAAAATTTGCCTCACACTTATGAAATGGCAAATCCAAAGTTTGCTTCTCCCAAAAAAGGAACCTGCTGTCCTACAGACACAAAAATAACTCCCAGAAGATAGATAGTTCCTTCAGCAACTCTGTCATAGAGTCTGCCTCTTCAGAGAAAACAAGAGGAACACGTACCACATATTGAGATATGGCTGAATGAACACCACATAGCAAAGACAGTGTGGAGGAGCAAAAAATACCCAATTTTGCTGAAGAACCTGATTACTCTGGGGAAAAATTTGGAGGAATTTTTCCAATTTAATTTGTGTGACCTAAGGTGAGCAACTCAACAGAAAAGATGATTAGTTTAAAAAAATACACATCAGAATTTTGCAGTAACTCTTCAGTATCGAAAGAAATCATGTTGTCAGCTGGGTCTATTTCTTCTTTTTAAACATTAAAACTTTAAGCATATCTAGAACACACTTATCCATGGTGGTGGCTATTGCAGTGAAGGAGTTAGGGTCTGGCAAAGCCTTTCTGACTAAAAAATAGTTGTACATATTTTCTACAGTCTTCCTAGGGTATTAAAGAATCCTAGACTAGTTTGTGGCTAGTGATCATCAGAAGCTGACTCTTTGTTTAAGAAGTGTAAAATAAATATGCAATGCCAAAATTAGAGACCATCAAAATATTAGCAGCATTTTTCAAGTAGAAATTTATCAAGCTCAATACTTAATTTGATAAAATCAAGAAAAAACATACTCAATCTTGTTTTATCATTTCCAAACAGCTTTCATTCCAAATTTATATTGCATAATATAATAATATATTACTGCATAATAATTATGGTTGAAAATGCTTACACTGTATTTTAAAATGTGACCATTTCAAAGCATTTCTTCTGAAACTGGGATTTTATTTTTTTTTTTAAATTGTATTTCTGAATTAAATTAAAAGCTACATATAATACATATGTTCATAAGTTATATACTTAGATGTGTATGTACATATACATGCATATTTTTTATATATGCATAAATAAACAAATGACATATAGTTCACATTTTCATATTGGTAAAGTTCCTGATAGAATTTTTCCACAGAAATAAAATTCCAAATTTCAAGCTTTCCCACTTAAATTATGTATATCTTGCATCAAAGTTATTTGTGCAAAGCACTACATGTCATCAGTGTTTGCCCTGTCACAGCTCAGATCAAAACTTCCCACGGCGAGTTTGGCAAAGAAGTAAATAAAACAATTAACTCCTCAGCAAATATAGGACAGACCACATAGGGATTTATTGTTCTCTAGCAAGCACTGGAAATTGGGTTTGCTCTACTTTACTTCCAAATCACCTTTTTACTTTTCAAGCTGAAAAGGATTTACATTTAGCCTTTTAAGAAGAGGCCCTTTATGGAAGCCCACAACTAGAAAAAACTGGATGTTTCCTTGATGGTGCCAAAACCTTGAAAAGAGTTTGAAAAAACTCTTGTATTGGAGAAGATGCTCAACAGCTTGGGCAGCAGGACCCTTCCTCTGTATGGCACTCTATCCCTTTCTAAGATGATGTCAGCATCAGGGCTGGCAGCTTGCGTTTTTATCTGGCTTGCATCCCAGTCTCCTATTCTGGCTATTCTCTAACAAATGCTTGCTGTATGGTCCCCAAGGCACCTCCTGCAGCTTGCGCATCCACCCAGACTGCCAGGGTGGACAAGGGCACTCTGTGACATCTCACACGCCACATGCTCTCCCAGTGCAGTTCCTAAGACAAGTGCTCTTCTCCTTTTGTTCTCCCTTGACAGTATGCCAGATCTTGTTCTAACTGAATTTAACAGCAAAAATTCCCTCTAAGTTGCAAAAAAGCATAATCAATTCTGTCTGTATTTTAGTGGGATCTTTTCCAGATAGCTTTGGTCATGCCAAAGAAGACTTTATTCAACTTGCAATCTCAGGGACATTTCCTATCATCAAACAGGGAAAAATGAATGTAGCCGTCTGGAGCCACAGCAACTAGGTTCCTTCCTCCTCTTCCCACTGAACTTCTTCTCAGTTCACACTGCCTTTTCACAGGCAGCCACTCCGTTTTCTAGGAGTATTTCTAGCAAACTCCAGATATGAAGAAAGCAGAAGTCTTAAAACAGGATGCCTGTTGCCAAGAATACCATTGGGAAAACCACTACAAAAGCTGGCTCTGGGGTCCATAGGATGTGCATCTAAACACATGGGGAGATTAAATTCAGCTCTTACCTGCATGAGTTGCTGCTTCAGTTTCTGTATTTCTGATATGTTGAGCTCACTGAAGAGGTCAGAGACGGGGTGCAGAGATTCTCCTTTCCTACCCGTGGGAGTTCGGTAGTCACCGTTTAGTTTCACGAGAGGCCCGTGGATATGTCCATTCATTTTGTCATCATTGTTGGGCTCACCCCCATCCTCTGCAAATTTCAATCCATCTACTGATATATTAATATGGTTATTATACACACTATCATTGAGGTTGATGTACTGGGAGAGTTCCTTCCTCAGATTGTTCTTTTGCTCTCTTTCATTTTTCAAAGTTTCCAGAGCTTCCTCCAGCTGATGCTCAGCAATCTCCTTCAGCCGGATGGCATCTTCCAGCTGACTATTAAGCAACACTGTCTCTTCCTCAAATCGTTTAATCTCATGCTTTAAGCCTTCATATTCAACCTGAATTAGACAAGACAAAGAACATTCATAATACTAAAACTTGAGTCATGAAAACCTGCCATTTATCAGCCTTATTGAAATAGGTGTTAGAGAAAATAAAGGTTGAAATACCAGACATTGCCTGCAGCTACAAAGAACTGGCTGCACAGAAAATGCAAGTGGAGCTTGCTCTGTTAAATACTCCACTACTCATTTTTTTCAGCATGTGAGAATCAAGAAACGTAACACCTTTTTCTGAGTAACTTATGACAATAAACAATGTATTTCATGGAAAGAAGCAGATACCCTGGTCACCATAGATTCAGTAGCAGATACCCTGGTCACCATAGATTTACTGTGATTTGCAGTAAGCCATTTAGGTGTGTCACAGTATGTATAGATCTCAGATAACTAGAAAAGAAAAAAACATATTTTGAAATCTACATTTAGAAACTTGCTATTTTTTCTGAATGGAGAGAGAGGTCCATTATTAAATCCCATCAAGTAGCTATGTTTATAACTTAAGGATACAGAAAAAGAAACCTTTCAAAATTTTAAATCCATATGAGAACCAAAGGTCTGTCTCATCTATACGGTTACCATCTCATGAATTTTTGCTTACAAATTTTTGCTTACAAAAGCTACAAAAAACCCAACCCAGATAACAACAGTTTAGCACTAAGACTTGTAACATATGGTTTTGTAAATTTGTAATGTATTAAAGTATAAAATGTTCTTGAAATTGTATCTTGTAGCTCAAAGCTAATTTAGAAATCACAAGAACATGGATACCTGATGCAAAAAGACTGAATTTTGAAGCCATTCAAAACGCGACAATACTTTTTCTCTCCACAGACTGCTGGCATTCAGTTTCATTAAGAATGAAGTATTATGACAAATATAAACATTTGCAAATGGAATTTCTTCTGGGGCAAAATAGGACAATCCATAAAGGGGATTTTAATTTTCTGTTAGTGTGAAAATGCCTCCTATGAGGTTGGTGAGGGAAAAATCCATGCCTCAAAGGGGTAATTTGCTGTCTTGGTAAGTAACTCTGACACAAAGATGATCTACTATAAATTCAGTTTCAGGAGTGTGAAAATCTGGGTATCTTCATAAATAAGGAAACAATGTACCCATTTCTATTACCTGCATTTTCCCTGTGGCATGGTTCTGTTGTTTTAAATGTTTCAATTGCATTTGTGCTGGAGTGGTAAAATACCAGTAAAAGAAAACTGAAATAGTCCTGCAGGAATAAGGCAGCTTTGTTACCAGGCTGCTGTTATGAGACTAGGACAGTCTTGGCTATTTCGTAAAAGCCCTGATGGAACTAAGTAGTGGGTTAGGACACAAACCAGGGGCTGCAAATGCAATGCTGTTATCATCCTCTACCGGTTAAGGAAGTGGTGTTATGGAGTGCCACGTTATGCTGGTCTGGACAGTGTCTAGAAGGCAGAAAGTATTTCATCTCCCACCTTGGATACTAAAAAAATGATCATGCTAAGTTAACTCTTCTGATGTGAGAACAAAACTCTTTTGCTCAATTTAAAGGAGAAATGTGTTCTTGATTGCTTCCTCAGTGGAATATTCGTCCAGCAGCAAAGGAAGTTGAGCTTTTATAAGGGGGATAGAACAGACCCCATGGGTGCTTACATCTGGATGCAATGGTGCTGCTGTTCATGGTGGTTCCTTGGGGTGCATTCTGAACTGAATTACAGTGTGTCTGTTTGCCATCGACTGCAAATTACTGCGATTAGGAAAACAAAAGACAAATGAGGAACATCTGACGTCCCTTCGCCTATTTTTGAAGCTTGTTAAACTTGTGGGTTAGCATGGCTGAGAAGAGAGCAACACTGGTACAGGAAAACCAGAGGAGCAGGAAAAAAACAGGAGAACAGGGAGAAGGTTATTTCCTCTTCTCTCCATTTCAGGAGAGGAAAGGATGTGCAGGAAAGCAATTGAGAAGAAAAGGAGAGCTGGGCTCTGTCTCTGGGCACTGAGTTCGGCATGCAGGGAGGGAGGAGAGGAAAAGAAGAAAGTGAAAAGATCCAATTCTATTTTAATAATTCCTCCACTATTACAAGCTTCTGCAACAAAATATTCCAGCAGGATTTTCCTAAAAGTGGGGTAAGGGCCTCCCCATATGTCAAAAATGGCCAATACCACTGTTTCAGAATAAGTTTTTAGCAAAAACAACTGAAAAAAAACATGGAAAGAAATGTCTGTACAAGGGCCCTGGGGGATCACATTATGGGAGATTGGAGAAAATAGTGTCATTTGTCAGCACAGCGTCTTGAATCTTTCGATGCTTACTTGATTCTGTTTCAGCGTGGACACCAGTTTCTGTAAAGTGATGTTTTCTTCTTCAAGCTCAGTGTAGTCCTGTAGGAGTCTTGCTTCTCGAAACTTGTACTCTCGAATTTCATCTTTCATTCGTATCCTCTGTAGTTCCACCATTTCATTATTCTGATGAGAGAAAATGCAGGTACATTACCATTCATGCACAGCCACTTCAATGATGAACATTGCCTTTAGAAAAGGCCAAACAAAAAATCAATACCCAAATTGAAATGATTTAATAGTGCAAATCAAAACAGCATCACCTTTTAATCTGAGGCCAAGCAGTAATTTCAGGTGTGTGATAGCAATGCAGAAATGAGAACATCTTATAAGGAAGGTTGATTAAAACACTTTCAAGATTAGATGCTTATTGAAATGGAAAACCTGGCAAGGCTTTATCATCTCATTGGTTTTATTGCTCTATGATACAATGATATTTGGATTTAAATAAAATTGCCACCTGTTTTCCACCAAAGGATGCTTTCTACATTCCCACAGAAAAGCAATGAGTAACAGCATTTGTTCTGGAAAGGCATCTGCTACTGCACAAGGTGTACTCTTCTGTTTCTATCTGCAGGCATTAGAGAGGCACAAAGTAGAGGGGGGGACCTGCCAGGCTGTAAAGTGTTTGTCAAAACCTGATGAATGCACTGCTGTGCTGAGCAGGATGACACCCTGTGAGCCTAAGAATAAACAAAGTCACCACTTTCTTTTTTTTCCGTTAGCATATGCGGTTCCCAGACAGCCTTAGGAGAGAGGTCACGAAGGATCGGTTTCACCAAAAATTACTTCCATTGGATTCCAGCTATGACTGATCAAGGATCAGGTTATTTTGTAAAGACTGTGATGGCATGACCCTGATGCAAGACACACTACGGGAAGGTGGAGTTAACATACAGCTAGAAGAGAACAGCAACCGACAAGGTTGGTAGGAGTAACCTCCCACTCTGCTTGGAAGAGAAGCCTGTATTTTCCCTGGTTAATAGGAATAGGCATAAATTGTTCACATCTCCTTGCCTGCAGAAGGAACCTGAGCATTGCCTCAGCAGGTGGTGAAGAACTACTCTGACCTTAATGATGGGGCAGAGCCCCTTCGCTGCTGGGGTGTCAGAAAGAACACACCTGAGAAACAGTAAGGGATGCCTACAAAAGATTTCAGTGTTGCAGGAGGGCAATCATTGGCCTGACAGCTATCCAGAAAGGTCACATGTTTAAAAAATAATTACAGCAGAAACTATAGTCAGTGAGCTGACTATAGACCAATCTGTACAACTCTTTAGTACATAAAAGGTAAAACAACACATTCTGAACTGAGGATAAACAAAACTTTCCACAGCACCTAGGTTAAACAAACAGTTATAACCCCCCAGAAAATAAAACTGCAAAACATGGGNNNNGGGAGGGGAGGGAAGCAACATTAATGCAAGAGTTACAAAAGCATTTTATAACATGAAGAATTTT
This sequence comes from Pedionomus torquatus, assembly GCA_013398155.1. Lineage (NCBI taxonomy): Eukaryota > Metazoa > Chordata > Aves > Charadriiformes > Pedionomidae > Pedionomus > Pedionomus torquatus. The sequence continues at coordinate 20,674 of VZRU01011001.1, read as the reverse complement.
TGTAAAAGAAAAATAAAGTCTACCACCTTCCCCATCCTGGCAACTACTTAAGAAGAAATGAAGATCCTACATGATTTCTCTAACTGAAGGTGTGCCTTTGATTTAAAAGATCCCCTGTGGCAGAAGAGCCACAGAGCACTAGACAGAAGTAACTCTTGCAAATATTCCTGCATCCATCACTGCCTAATAAATCTCTGGGTGAACTGTAAGAATGGCAATGCTGATGATTTCACAAGCTGATGGCATTCTATACCTCAGGGCTGCCTTCATGCATTTTGCTTCTGTCAGCCCATTCTCAGCTGTGGCAGTTATTGACGTTTGCTAGGTATGGGTATAGGTGTGAATCAGAGACAGCTCATGAACAGCACTAAATGCACAACTCCACTGTGTCAAGTATAATTAAATTACTCTACAATTCTCCCGGTGTTTGGAGGAAGATTATCCCAGGGAATGAACAGAAACTGGCTGACATCCACCTAAAGCACAGAGTCACACACTGCTATTGAAAGGAAGGCTTCTGCATAAAGGGAGGAAGAAAAAGGGTGGCCAGAGATGGAGGACCCAAAAAATTTTTACTGAATCCATATATACTGTTTCCCTGAAAGACTACAAGGCACGCTACTTTTAAAAAGCCTCTGATAGAAACTCTGTAAGGTCAGAGCACTCCATTGTCTTTCCTATTACTGCAAACAGCAAAAGAAAAAGCAAGCTATCGTCTTGCTGGGGAGCAGCACCATCTCTTTAAGAAGACAAAAAACACATTCCTTCGCCACTTATAACCACTCCATCTCCTACATAATCTCAGAGATACAGAGAGAAGCACTTACAGCACTTCTCCTCCTCCTCTTACACACACAGAAACTATCTCTGCAGACCAGCTCTGACTCCTCATTACTCCTGGCATTTAGTCAAGAAAAAAAGAGTGTGAAAAGGGGAGAGTTGCCAGTGAGGGCATCCCCCGAGCCATGCCTGCTGCAGCACTGCCTATGAGGATTCCCCTGACCAGAGCAATCCTACCTGCTCTGCCACAAGGCAAAACAATATCAGCACACTAAAGAATACAGCATCACCTTTTCCAGGGAAGGCATAATGTACTCTTTGGCATCGCAAAGACCCTGATAACACTCTCCGTGCTCCCAGATCCTACCTATAGGAAGAAGCTTTCACTGCTTCCTATGAAAAGTGATGCTGTCATCCGACAGGGCAAAAGCCTGGCATTATTGAGGTTTACGAGTGAGAAGCCACAGGACACCCTGGAGGGTTGTTCTGTTTTCCTTCATATGAGCTCTCTACGCACTTTGTGGAAGGGAATCCTAAAAGGACTTCCTAAAAAAATCACGCTGAGCTTTTACTTTCTTACTGTCAGTAAGCAGGCTATATTTCATGAAATACAGTTTCCATCAATTGCTCTGATTAAATACAGTATCTTCTCACAACTCTCTATTATTACTTTAAGCTATTTAAAATATTTATTTCTTAAGCAGACAATGCACATTTATAGAGGACAGACCTTCTTGTACAGGGAGAGTGCCAGTAAGATGCAAAATTATTTGGGCATTGCACCAGTCCTTTTCTGAGGTGACTTGGACTTGTACGAAAACGGACTGAGAGGATTTAAAACACAAGGCAAAAAGAGTCTGTCAGCAGGGCAGTTATCTGTATGGGCCACTAGAGGACAATGTAACCCAAATTATTAGTAAAGTAATTCATAATTAAACATTACTGGTAATCAAGCACTGAACATTAAACTTGCAGGATAGAGCAACTGAGCCAGATGCTTCTACTAGGGTATTGCCTCCAGACTTTTTTCATTTCCAGGGAGGATTCTCCTACAAACTACTGTATCTGTAAAAACCAAATTAATCCAAGAGGTGGAGCTAATGACACATGACCAATGTTTTCATGTCTGTAAATTATTTTCAGTCCCAGTCACCAGCTGATCGCGGTGCAACAGTTTTAATGGACTGGTGCCAAAAAAGAAGGAAAAGGCTTTTCTGTGAAACTATAGAAAACAACAGAGTCCTTGTCAGAGTTGCATCTAATTATACGTGAGCGTTAATCATGGAAGATGTCAGTCACATAGCATGTCTAATGAACCTACACATAACAGAACAGACTACAAGAAACTAAAAACAGAAGGCTTAGTTAAGATAGTCTGTTCAGGTCACCTACCCACAAGGACTTAGATGTATTTTCAGACTGGACTTATATGAAGAGTGAAAGACATCTCTAGGTTTTACAGGGGCAATGACCACATTTCTATAGGACAAATATCTCTTCAATCCTGACAGGTCTCTGAGCAGCAGTAGAATATAAATATTAAACAATAAACATTTGTAGTCCTACTTGTTTTGTCTGGGGTAGAGTTGATTTTCTTCATAGCAGCTAGTATGGATTTGTGTAGGAAACAGCGTTGATAATACAGGGATGTTTTAGTTACTGCTGAGTAGTGCTTACACAGAGTCAAGGCCTTTTCTGCTCCTCACACTGCCCCACCAGTGCATTGGATGGGGGTGCATATGAAGTTTGGGAGGGGACACAGCCAGGACAGCTAACCCCAACTGACCAGAGGGATATTCCATACAATATAACGCCATGCTCAGTATATAAAGCTTAGGGAAGAAGGAGAGGTGTGTGCATGTGTGTGTGTAATATTTGGAGTTACTACTTTCCTGGGGATGGCTGAACACCTTCCTGCTGATGGGAAGCAGTGAATGAATTCCTTGTTTTGCTTTGCTTGTGTGCGCAGCTTTTGCTTTACTTATTAAACTATCGTTATCTCAACCCACATGTTTTCTCACCGATACTCTTCCAATTCTCTCCACCATCCCACTGAGGGGGCTCGGGGGTGACTGAGTGACTGTGTGGTGCTTAGTTCCTGGCTGGGATTCAAACTGCAACAGTACTTATTACCAAAATTAAATGCACTGTATATGAATATATTATTCATTTTTGATTCAGCTTAGACTTTAAAAATGCTGTATTCCATATGCTACATACAGAGCACTTTGTATTAATTGCGTATGTAGACACTTCAGAATATCAAATAATCATAAGCTACAAGCTTCTTTCATTTCTTTAAAATGAAAGAATGGAAATGTCTAATTTTGAAAATATGAAAGGACTTTTTAAATAAACATATGATACCCCCACAGTCATTTTTTTATCAGAACACCCCCATCGCTGCCCAAGGAAGCTGCTTGTTACAGTCTTGCATCCTATCAATATATCTAAGAAAAGCAATGGGTCTAGGGGCTGTCACCTGAAACAGGACAGTCTCATCTCCAAGATGAGAAGTGAGCTCTGGTGGTTCTTGTTTTCTTGAACTGTGCACCCATAGACTGAACTTACTGAAAAATTATGTTGTTCTGAAGACTTTTGATAAGAGTAAATGCAGTCTCATTAACTATTTCGATTCCTCCCTGCCTTGTAGCACATAAAGGACTTTTTTTTTTTATTTCTAGCTTTTATCTACTATTTTTTGTCCCACACAACTTCAGGGAACTAGTGTTTGGGCCTTTCCTCTACATCTATTTCATCCAAGTTTCCATGAAAAGATTCCATGTCCTTACTGCAATAAACCATACTATTTTTAACACTGTGAAACAGCCTTATAATCAGAAATTAAGTATATGCCCTGAACTACCCTGACTATTTATCTGTTGGAATATGCAAGCCGTAGCATGATGCTGAGCGTAACTTTCTAATTTTCAGAAGTCACAAGTAAGAGAACAATGGAAAATTTATATACTTCCATTTTAATGGTGTTTTGTTATAGCTGATGCAGTATAAAGTCCCACTCGATCTGATGACAGTTTTATTGCACTAGCAGTAAATTGAATATAATAGAAAGTTTATGCTCAGCCTAATATCCATAATCTCATGTGTTTGCTGACAAGTCTCACTGTAAATTTGTACGCCATGTTTACTTACTGTGCAGAGGAAAATAAAAAGTGTATTTTTCATGAAGAACCATAGGTATACCATAGAAAATACAGTGTAATTGGAGTTCAAATGAACGAACATGCAGAAGCACTACCAGCACAACTCTGGACAAAACAAGGTTTGGGATGTCTTTCAGGATCACTCTGTCACAAAATTAACCTAATTTATAAGTGGGTTTTGCTTCTTTTTCAATATATTGTTTGTATCTACTTGGCCACATGCAAGTATAAATAAATTCATGGCAATTTAAGGAGGAAAAAAAAATAACCAAACCCTAAAATATCTTTGATTCATTACTTGGTGTGACCGCGTCAGAGACTCGGCCGTAATTCACTTGCAATACCCGACTTTGACCAGTATGCGATGCCTGGCGCTAGTGAGCTCACTTGAATGACATTAGTGTGCCGCGTGGCGCCAAGTGCCTGGTGATAATTAGAATCATAGAATCATCCAGGCTGGAAGGGACCTCCAAAAATCATCAAATCCGACCTCCCCGCAGTCGCAGGGACACCCCCAACTAGACCGAGGCCTCGTCGAGCTTCGCCTTGAATATCTTCAGGGAAGGGGCCTCAACCACCTCCCTGGGCAACCTGTTCCAGTGCTCAACCACCCTCAAATAAATTTTTTCTAATATTCAACTTAAATCTACCCTTCTCCAACTTAAGTCCATTGCCCCTCATCCTGTCACAGCAGGCCTTTGTGAACAGACCCTCCCCAGCCTTCCTATAGGCCCCCTTTAGGTACTGAAAGGCTGCGATTAGGTCTCCCCGGAGCCTCCTCTTCTCCAGGCTGAACAGCCCCAGTTCCCTCAGCTTATCCTCGTAGCAGAGGTGCTCCAGCCCTTTGATCATTTTCATGGCCCTCCTCTGTACCCTCTCCATCAGGTCCATATCCTTCTTATATTGAGGGCTCCAGACCTGCACACAGTGCTCCAGGTGGGGTCTCACCAGAGCAAAGTGGCAGAACCACCTCTCTGGATCTGCTGGCAACACATCTTCTGATGCAGCCCAGGATGCGATTGGCCTTCTGGGCTGCAAGTGCGCACTGCCTGCTCATGTCTAGCCTCTCATCCATCAGCACTCCCAAGTCCCTTTCTTCAGTGCTACTTTCCAGCACCTCATCCCCCAGTCTGTACTGATAGTGAGGATTGTTCCAGCCCAGATGCAAAACCCTGCACTTGCTCTTGTTGAATCTCATGAGGTTCATCTGGGCCCAGCTCTCCAGCTGATCCAATTAGAGGCACTTCACCTCACGCTGACGTCACTGCACACTTAGATGCTCCCATGACCCAAACCTTAACCAGCCACAGGAGTGTTTATTTTATTTGACGGATCTATCCCTCCCTCTCCTAGAACCCTCTCCTTCCCAGCTCATCGGGAAGGAAAGGGTTGGAATCTCACTTGACGAGTGTGGCTTAAGTCAGTCGAGAGCAGTGTTGCCCCGCGCTTCGTGGGGGAATTTGCACACTCCTGCCACAAGGGATATACCTTTTTACAAACTTTTTTTATGTTAAGATACACTCTTAAAAACTTTAAAGCCCGTTTATACCTTCTCTTTATAAGCCTCTAATGTGAATTCTATGTAGATTTTTGGTTCCCATATACAATGGAAAATGTAAGTCTACATCATACAGAAAATTCTTCTCACCAGCACAATGTAGCAGGACATCACTGGAAAGCTAGTCCTCTTCCTTTCTACTGATGGAAGAATCCAAAGAGGAAAATAGTGCAGTATAAAAGCCCAGAAAGAGACTTGCCGTGCCACGGCAGAGACAACCAGGGAGCACTGGCTGGCCTCCATAGAGACACAGATTACCTTGATTTTTTTGTTTCTGAAGAGCTAAGGGAATTGGAGAGAAGAGAGGATGAAAGGGGGAACAGGAAAGTGAGGAACATTCTCTTTTATTTACCATTTCCTGTTTTCAATCCCCAGATAAGTTTCTCTAGACTAGCCTTAAATTTTCCCTCTCTGATATACAGGAATACTCACCTTGAACTGAAAGAATGACATTTTCCACATATATTTAAAACCATAATGGGATTTTGTGGATGACCTACTGTGGTTTGGTCTGACCCTTTTGCAGAATTTGCAGACCAATCCTCCTGATTTATAGATGTAGACACCTAGCTAAACAGGGATGCAGCATCTCTTGCAGACCCAGTTTTCCTTCTCTTTCAATGCACAGATATGTCTATAACCCTCTCAAAATAAATTATTTCAAATATTCTTTTTCCTCATTGTTGAAAATCTGCATCCTCCTTTTTAACCTGAATTTATCTGATCTCATCTTTCAAAAAGCTTCATTCAGGTGGCATTATTAGAGTCGATGATATTGTACCTGATCTGACCAGCTGTAATAGCATAATACAGCACAAGTGCAGCTCGTTCTGACATTCCTTAGCTTTTGATATATCATTCATTGTCTCAAAAACAGAAAAAAAACCCTATAGATGTGCTATATCTATAAATATATAAATAGATGTGCTATTGTGCACATGACATCATTGAAAATATACCTGTAGAATAACAGAAGTACCTATAATCTTTCCCTTCCATGGATTTGCTTACAGAATAACACTAGCAAAGACAAAGACTAAAAAGCCATACATTTGTTATCTATAGCATATTAAATAGAAGCCAGATCAAGATAATGTATGTTTCAAGTTCCTTTACCAGCAATGGCTCTTAAATAAAGCAGTTACATCTAATAATTTAGTCATCTGAAAAGCTCAACACATTTAATTGGAATCACTAAATCTAAAGAAGTAAGGTGAAATTCTATCAAGGGCAATTATATGGCCCATCTATGTAGTTATCTCAGAGTTTAAAACGCATAATACTTAACATTGTAAATCCTGCTACTCATAAATCATTAATTATCTATTTAATTGACTTCCATATATAAGTATATATAAAAAGATACAACTAAGGAATGTTCTGGTTATTTAGTTATGTGATTTTTCTGCTAAGTATTATGGTCACATAATATCTTGAGGACGTCTTTATAAACTGATATACACTACAAATCTCTAATCATACATGTTTATCTGAAAACTAATGGTTTGATTTGACTGCATTCATAGCAATTAATACATTAGTAGTAATGCATTAATTGTATCTCAATTATACTTAATTATAATTCATCTGACTAATATTAGCACCCTGTAACAAACACTACTGGAATAATCCTAAGTAATTCTAATTCCTTCAAAGGAAGAGAAACTTTACCCAACTAAACAACATTAAACAAGCATGAGAAGAAATTGAGGCACCAGGGTTATAACACAGTTGAGTTAATACGATCCCTCTGCATATCTGCAGAATGATGTCACACGTTAACATATGATCATAGCAAACAGCAAGTTAGCAATTAGCCGGAAAAAATTTTGCTGTGAGAGTGACATTGTGGAGGTCATTTCATTTAATTTTAAATCTCTGCTACTCATTTGTCTCCTGCAGCTCCAATGGCATTAAGCATTTCTAAGAAGTGGGAGGATTTATTTCCAAATACCACAATGACTGGGTAGATGAAAGATGATGACACATCCGTGCCTTGGAGCAGGCTGATAACAACATCTCGCAAACACAGTTGTCTCCACAAAAAGTCTTCCCACAGTCCATTCAGGCCTGTGCCAGCCTTCAAATTTCTCCAGGTACCAATGGAGAAACCCATGTCCACCCAGGGCCTGGCCACACTCCAAAGGCCAATCCCACTCCCACTTCTAGAATAAGAGAATCATTTAGGTCAAAAAAGACCTTTAAGATCATTGAGTCCAACAGTGTTGTGTTACTAACAACACTACCTCCAGGGATGGCGACTCAACCACTTACCCCTGGTATCCTGGTTTGAGATAGAACAGAACCAATCTTCTTTTCACAATTTTACTTTTCAGTTAGGTTTCTTCTAACTAATTGCACTTTCTGAAATTAACGGTGTATATTTCACATATGTGTCTGCTTCCAGAGTGATAGTGTCTGATGTTTATAGAAAATACCAAAGAGTGGTATCTTGCTTATACTTATTCCTCCAACAACCAAGGTCAGCTAATTTTGTTGTGTGCTGTCTTGGAGGGACAGAAGTGGAAAATTGAGGAGTCAAACCTGTGCGGAGGAGCAGACAGGACAGGTGACCCAAAACTGACCAATGGGTTATTCCAACTCATCTGCATCACTCTCAGTATCAAAACTGAGGCTTGAACCAGGACACCTGGGTAGCCTGTTCCTGACCTTTACAACCCTTTTGGTAAAGAAACTTTTCCTAATATCCAATCTAAACATCCTCTGGTGCCACTTGAGACCATTTCCTCTCATCCTATCACTTGTTACTAGGATGAGGGACTGACCCCCACCTCACTACAACTTCCTTTCAGGTAATTGTAGAGAGCAATAAGGTCTCCCGTCAGCTTCCTTTTCTCCAGGCTAAACAGTTCCCTCAGCTGCTCCTTCATGAGACTTGCTCTCTGGTTCTCTCCTCCAGCTCTCCATGCCATGTTGTTGCTGCCATCTGCTCAATCCTATTGAGGCAGGAGCAGGATGAGCTCCCCCAGAGCCCTGTGCTGTGGTCAGGGTGAAGAGCAGAGGCAGGAGCATGCAACCTGGAGTGGACAGGGCACTACCTCTTAAAGTCACACTTCAGCTGAATTACTTTGCCACATCCTTGTTATTCCCACTGCACTGAATAGTGCCTGAGTAACAAACACTCAAGACTGAACTCTCTGAAGCAGAGCTGTTGTCTGCTCTACATCACTGATTATCCCATGGCTGACTGGGTACTATTATAAAGATACCAAACTCAGATCACTCTTGCCAGATTAGCTCAGAGAAAGAAGAAAAAAAAAAAAAAAGGAGAAAAAAAAAAAAAGGAGGGGGAGTCTGGGGCCTTTTTGGACTGAATAGCAATTTATTAATTTATTTTTCCCCAATTACAATCTTTCCTATGAAGGTTGTTGATTTCTATCCACAATATAAGAAGCCAACAACAGTGATTCTACATGACAATGCCTGAAGGCAGGCTTTTTTGATGGAGGATCCATGCAGGCCTTTTCAAGCTCATCAAGAAACCAAGAGCTGGTTTTAAAGCCTAACTGATCACTTGGGAGAGGCATCTGCCAGTTATATGTATCCCTTTGAGAGGCCATCTGTCAGGTGCAAAGAGCCAAATTTCCTTCTAGAAGGAAGGGGTACTGGCTAACCAACAAAAGGGAAGTTGTGCTAACAGGGTGTGGGTCTGTGATCTGTTTAAGCTCAGCGATGCCACAGCTGCTGCTCCCAGGTCCTGACCCTCCCCTGGGCCAGTACTAGCTGTCACATCATCAGCCAGATCAGGGGCAGCAAGCCACACCAGAAAACAAACAAACAAAAAGTTAGTTTTAATGGTATTTATGCTCCCTGACACTGCTGACAGGGTGGACACGCTGGTGCTAGCAGGAGGTAGGGAACAGGAAGACATGCCACTTCCATTTTGCATATGCTTGCTGCTCAGCAACAGCTACATGACCTATTCCAAGTACCAGAGGTGGAAACCTAGCCCCATCAACATAAACAGTAAAACATACATAGCCTCCAGCAGGAATAAGTTTTCACTATTACGCACTGAAGCGTTGAGATGCAGGGAGCAGTAAAGCGTATTCCTGAAAATGGAAAGAAAGAAAGAGAAAAGACACCAAAGCAGCTAAATAAGAGGGGCAAGTTTGACTACTTTAGAACCCATAATGTCTGGCTAGCATGAAAAAAATACATCCCTGTTTGACTGCTTGCTTTAGACAGCAGAAAGCAATGCTTTCTCAAGCTTTTGATGTCAGGATCGTTTCAGAGCTCCCTGTGGTAACCCGTCTCAGAGCGTGCCGGGCAGCAACTCCATTCTCCCATGTTTCAGGCAGAGTTAAGCTCCTTGTAAGCTCTCCATTCCCCATGGCAACTGTCTCCCTTTCTTAGGACTCAGAGCTATTTTAATTAAAGCTTGCTGCTACTTCAATCCTACGTTCCTTATATTCCTTATATCAGTAATCAAGCCACGCTGTCGAGGGATGCACGTGCTGGGCTAGCGCTCTCAGCTCAGCCTCCCCATCCTGCACTGCATTACAATACTAGTCAAGTTCTGCTTTTTTTGCAATTTGGAGGCCAAACCAATCTTTGGTCTTGTAAGTACCAGCTAGACATTGCAATATTGATGTCTGTGAGCAAGGGCCTCTGCCTTCTCCTGTTGTGGGAGGGCTGTACTGCAGCATCCTGTTAGAGCTGAGGAAGATGAGAATATGTCAAGATGTAGACCCAGGGCTGGGCAGCAGCACTCATAAATTTGGTCCCTCAGACAGTGCAGCTAAATCAGTATGGGGCTGAGTTTAAATTATTCAGACATGTAATTAATCCAGATCCTCAGCTCACAAAAGATCATAAAAATCACTGAAAAATGGATCTCAAAGGGGCCCCATGGCAGCATCCAGTCTGTTAATCTTCTCAAGCAGGAGTAACTACATCTATGTCATTCCTGGTATCTGTCTAATCTCTTCTTAATCACTTCCAATGGCAGATCCCATCACCTTTCCAGAAACTTGTTTCCTAGTTTCACTTTTGCCTTTTTCAGAAACCTCTTCTGAAGGTTTAATCAGAACCCAAGTCTTTCACACTGCAAGTGGGAAACAGTATATCTTCTCCTACCCAAAAATGCTTTTGTTCCTTTCTGTAGGTATCTTTCATTTACTCACCGTACCCATCTTCAGCTACCTCTCTCTCCTCTACCAACAGAAGACAACATAAGAAGTGAGGATCTCAGATATCTCTTACCACAGAGAAAAGTGGTCAGTTGTTCTTGCATGAAATACAGCAGAAATGTAGGTAGATGGGGAGTGATGACAATGGCAGGTGAAAAAAAAAAAAAAAAGGAGACCCCAATTAACGCTCCACATTCCATCTATTAGTCAGTTTCTCATAGTGGATTGAAAGAACATAAATATCTTGAAAGAAACAAACAAGAAACAATTAACACTTTTGAGAAAGTAGCATGAATAAATTGCTAAAGGATACAAGGAAACTATTCACAAGAACAAATCTATTTCAAGCAGTCATCTGCTGGGACATTCTCTATTGTTCTGCAGGGGAGCTGGGAGAACTCGGCATCAAAGCAATCTCTAAACCCATGCTAGCAGCAGAGCTTCCCCTGTCAAAATTATTCTTGCAAATTGCCAGCTTCAGAGGCGTTTAAAAGGTCTTTGCACCCATCTGCACCCAGCACCATCCCAATGACAACAGATATTTCAGGTTCCCCTTGAGAAGTATCAACACAGGAAAAAAGGGTTGTTGAGGGTGGAGGAGCAACAAGAAAATTAAAGGTCAGTAACTCTCCTTCTCCTTACAATAGACACATGATTAAATAAACTCATCTCATAAAATTCAAATGTTATGATGTGGTCAGTTCCACTATTATTAAGAGAGAGTACTTCCACACAGTCAGGAGTAATTTCAGTAATTAAAATCCATGTAACATTACCCATCTGCTGCAAAAAGCAGCGTGGCATTCTGCAGCTTATTTGACCTTGTATGCAGAACACACCCACTCCTGCTTATTCTGTGGCACGAACAGAAACATCAGTTCAGATGCAGGAGTTGATTAACATTAAAAAGATGAAAACGACTTGACAACTAATGCCTGTCTGTTGGTTTTTGTTTTTCCATAAAGCCATGGAATTCTTATTTGAGGTAATATATTTAAGTGATTTATGTGGCAAATACAGCTAAAGATAAGTGCTTCATCTGCCTGTAAACTACTAAATCCTTTAAAACTGAATTTTACACATCATTTTTATTTATTGCAGCACACATGATGATTCACGAATACGAATGCCTACATAGAAGATTTGATAAAATAAACTGTAATATGGACAGAGAAAATACCTGTACTCAGAAAGTGTCTCTAACTTTGTAGTAACTCTTAACTGTTCAATATAAATTGGTTTGAAACCTGATCTTGGCTTTTATAATCTGCCCTTTCCTTTATTTATCTTAATCTGGATTGCATATTTCACAGATTTACTTTTTCTATATGTATATTTCAGTCAACAGTAGTAATTTTTATGGTGATAGTTTTCTATCATGTCCTTAAAAGGCTGAGGAAACAATATCCTCATTGCTCGGCATGCAGGGCAGAAATACAAATGTAATACATGCCATAAGAACACAGTGCAAGGGCTGACTACTAATGCCATAATCTCTGTGAGAGTTACTCAAGCATGTTGCTCATGGCAGTACAGCCTTGGAATTAAATTATTCCATTGGAAATTGAATAAACAGTGAATATTATTCACTGCCTGCAATGCATCAAAACAGGAAAAAAAAAAAAAGAAGCCATCAAATGCCATATTTACTCAGGGAGTAAAACATTACTCAAGTTCTGGGATTGTTCAACTGTGGATGTTAAAATGATGCTTAAATCTATTTTTTTTTTTAATATATATTCTTTTGTAGTCCCCTTTAAAACCACTGCTGTTTTCCTTTCAACATTTGCTTCCACTGGACTTCTATCCAGCTCATGATGGGTGTTCGTCTGATAAAAGGAACCTTCAGCTGAAACAGATTATTGAATTATTAATAAGACACAGTTAAAAACTGAACAGGGAATGCTCACAAAAACCTTAGACTAGCCCTTTATTTACCTAGCGATAATATTCACCAGAACACTGTTAATTTTCTATAAACACCTTGTGGCATGATGAGGACAGTATCTCACAGCAAATAGCAAGGAATCTGTGGTCACTGAGGCTCACATGAGCAAAGGCGCTCAGCAGCTCTTGAAGCTGGGCTGCAAAGTCCCATGTTCAGTATGAGAAAGAAGCAGTTTCTTTGTCCTTGTTGAAGGTGTTATCAAGGAACTTGACAAATGAAGAACTACTCTTTTTCCAGATTTATGCAAACAGAACAACATGCCAACGTGACAGGTAGAGTGAGAAATGTTTTTCTTCAAAGACATGTTCACCTCAGCCTTATCTATCTCAATATCAGTGCTTCCATATTCTGAACTCAGCCTCTGTTCAAGCCTTTGAAGCCTACCAGTGACAGCTGGGCAAAACGGAGGTGCCAGACTGGCCACCCTGCCCAGCACTGGCAGGCTTGGACACTCGGGGGAGATGCCAGAAACATAGAGTCTCCCATCCAAGCCCTACACAGTGAAACCCCCAAGGAGCAAAGGCGTCCATGTATAATGTTGGGAGTACTGGACTGTAAATCTCCAGATATTGATATGAAACTTCCATGGCAGTGAAGGATTGCAGTCCAAAGTCTTAATTGCTCCCTCTGCTCTCTGACATCCCAGCACGCCACTGCTGATTGATAGCACATGCTCCCTTTGATTTTTTTTTTCCTAACTGATTTTTAATATAAAATATAACAAAACATTAGATGATGGCTCCAAGCTTCTTACAGTGTTCTTAAATTTCCTCTGAATTTTTAAAGTACTCAACCAAGACCCTGATGTAACATCATTACTAATGAAATCCAATATTGGTTTCAGCAAGTAACTATTTAAATGTAAGTTCTTCAGTTCTTATTCTGTTGTATGCAAAATGGCTTGATACAGCACAACTGATTTCAGTTATATGCTGCAAAAAAAAGTGCAGCAGAGTAATCAACCTAGTAAAATGACAGACATCCTCAGGCAGGAAAAACAACATCACTTTTGAACTAGGTCAGAATTCAGACAAGTAACAGGAATAAGATGAATTTATGAATAAGATTATGAATAAGAAGATTTATTAATTCCCCTTCATTAATTGATCAATATATTCCATGTCATACCTGCATAATTGTGAACCATTTTCAGGTTTTTTCCTCATTGAAATATTGCTACCACTATCTAAAGAGAAGACAATCCAGACCATTAACAATTCCTTGGCTGTTAATTGTTAAACTGAAGTTACATTTACTCACCACCTCAACCAGAGAATCAGCTTGGCATCTCTCTGACCTTGTGTGCCTACAGACAAGCATATGTATGAGACATGGGGTATGCATCACACCTACATACCTGCACCATGCTCTTTGTACAATGTAATGTAAGACATGGGCAAATACAAGGGTAGAATGGGATAAAAACCCACATAATACTTCTGGTGTAACCATAGCTTTTGGCAACGCTTGACCCCTGTCAGAGACTTCACACTTGTTTTGATCACATGAAAGTTTCTGTGGCACAAGTAAGTTTTCTTCAGCTTGTATAGACACCAATATTGAGAAAGACTGAAACCATGAACTGAGAAAATTAACCAGCCACTTCTGTCTGTCCCTTTACCCTCATTCTGTCATGATTGATGGCGGCTCCTTATGATCAAGCAGCCAAATTGCCCCAGTATATGAAATTAAAGTGTTACCCATTTTGTTGTTCCTGGGTATGACAGACATTGATTTGCAGCAGTTTGGTGTCCACTGAAGGAGTGGCAGTGCTGTGGCAGGGAAGAGAGCTGAGCTTCTTTAGGAAAAGAACATCCCTATTATGAATCAGAGACTTCAACTGTGTGGGAGGTAATAAATCCAAAACCCTGGGTTTCCATAAAGTGTGGGTTTCTTTCTATGCACATTTCAAAGCCTCAAGTTAAAGTTTAAAATTCATTCCTGGCTTTGGACCATCATTAATAATCAACTATCATTAATAAATAGGAACTTCTTAGAGATGGCTCTGACATAGCAACAAAAGGATGAATAAGACACCAAGTTCTGAATCCTAAGTGTTTTTCCCCTTCACTTTTGAGCCCCCCTCAGAGATTATGTTAGCTGAGTTCCAGGGGCATCTAGACAGAATTCAGATGTCTTCTGCGTTTTCAGCCTAGCACACTATGGCATCACAACTGCATCTTCTAACAGGGCCTTTTTTTTTCAACTTGCTCTTCTAAATAAACGTAAAGCCTAAACATTTTCCTCAGTCAGTTTCATTAAGGGACGGGAGCTGGTTTAGCACTGTTCTGATAGACTGTTTGACCCTGACCGGGCTAGTGTTTTGTTTAGAGACCGCTTTTACTCACTAAACTACATACTTAAGCGTACTCATGCTAGTTTCCTAACAGAGGACACAGATTTCAAGCAAAACTAAACATGCCTGTTCCAAACAGACTTTCATTTGCTTTCCTCTCGTTCCCTTAGAGAGGTGTCTGGATGACCCAGAGAAAGCCCAGTGAGCCTTATCCAACCATTTTCCTCAAATGTAAACATTGTACTGAAAAGCTTTTCCTGCCCTGACTTTTCTAAACTCAGCAATAGAAACATCCTACCCTGACTAACACCATCACCAATTCTTTCCCCCCCCCTCTCTTCTACCATTTGTGGCCCTTTTTCTTCCCTCTGAAGACTGCCAAGATGTTTCTTTCTTCCGCCCCTCCAACCCTTACTTCTTATTGCCTATTTCTTTCACAAGAGGCATGAGTGTGCTGAACATGCAGGAGGTCACTAATTTCTCTCAAGTAACCCATGTTTAACTCAAATGACAGATAAGGAAAGACATACAAATGTGATGTGTAAGAGCTAAATTCATAGTGGAAAGAAAAAAAAAAAAAAGATTGCTAATCTTGCAGGCTGCCCATTTACTTCATCAACAAAGTACATTAGTACCGCAGTGATGAAAAATGTTTTAAGAGGTTTATTTACTTGCTAAAAAAGAAGAAAGTACCATACTCCAATGAGAAAAAAAGAAACAGAAAGCAAAGACAACAGTCTATGCCTCTGTGTTGTCTCATGGACAGGCTGGTATCTCTTTTTAAAGGTGTTTTTCCCATGAAGCTTTATGAAACAAGGACACCTTCTGGCAAAGTTATTTTTAAATAAATAAATCCAAGTTTTTTCCCAAGTTTCCCACTTCATTTTAAAATCTTGTTCTCATATTCATGGGAAAACCTTAATTAAGAAAATAAAATCAAACCCATCATTTTGAAAAACAAACCCCAACTGTCAGTAAAATAGTCATTATATTCTTGGCTCTTAGCTTGGGAAGAGGAGAGCCTGGGGAACACTGTGGATGTTAATTTTTTGATCTCACAGTCCAGACCCCCAGAGGTAAAAAAGCATATTTTAACATATATTAGCTAATGCGTGTTAATTAGCCCATATTAAAATCAGACAATGGAGAAAGTAAGCCATAATACACTTGCATGTTACAGGGGTGACTTCGGCCTTATCAGGTGTTAACAATGTAACATGTTTGCATGAAGATTTTAACATTTACCAGCTAAAAACTGGAAAAAAACCCATGTCTTTCCTTCCTTTTATGTCTGGCAAGGTTCCGAATGTTTGCTTGAAATTAAGGGCAGTAAGTCGAGGTTAGTCAGATCTTGACTATTCGCACCCAAACCTTATTTTTTCTCCTCCTACAGAGATATATTCACACATTTTACTTAAGACATACCCCATGCCACAAGCCGGAGAATCAGCACCTTTCTCTTCTACAGAAATCCCAAACCTGATCCAAATTCAGAGAAAGAATCTAGGTAGAAAATCCTAAAATTCTGTCAAATTTGACAAGCTTTGAATTGGATTCAAAATTTCTGGCAAGCGTGAGACTGGAAGGGGAAGGTAAGACATCAGCAGATCACAAAGCATGCACCGGCCTGTGGCACAGCTGTGTTCTTGCAGTGGCCTTGAGTCATAGCACCATCTCTTCACGAGGCTGTGAACAAAGACCAAAGTGTCCCCTTCTCCCAGCCCTGGGAAATCACTCAGAGATGGAGCTCCTTCTGACTGCACCATATATTTCACCACACCAAAAACGGTGCTGACTGTGCACATCACTGATAAGGAGGACAGTCAAAGATTCTGGATAATGCTCAGTCCAGCTCTTTGAAAACACTGAAATGCCCCAGTACTTGTTTCAGACAGGAACTCGCCTTTGTTTTCAAAGGTGAAAAGGGTCTGCTTTATACAAGGCAGTCTCCATTAATATGGGCTTTCATGGGAGAACAAAAGCCAGTGATGTAATTTTTCCTGCTTAGAATCTCAATTAGAAACTTGGATTTAGCACCAGTACAAAGTTTCAAGAGTAACTGGGAAATGGGAAAGAAATTTGATGCAGAAGAAGGAATTTCTGGAAAAACAAACAAACAAACCCACACAATGAACAACCCCCCAACTCTCTTTTGAAGAGGAACCATTTGTAATACACTATTATTTAATAGAAAACCAAAAAGGATGGTAAGTTCTTTAAATAGTCCATCAAGGGAAAAAGGAAAATGCAAAATGCAGAACATCATTGTTAGTATTTCCTGTGTTTGACACACAAAATAGATGTGAAAGAAAGCTGCTACATGACAGAGTCTGGGTCTTCTTTTGGAGAATATAAAGAATCTTACAATAGATTCATACTGGCACTGTTAAAAGCTATTCAAAAGCAATGGAGAAAAAGATTACAGTATTTGAACCTTGGGCAGGGAAATCAGTACATTTCAGTTAGCACTGTGGATATGAGAATCACTGGAATTTCTGAGCTTTAGGATGCAGCACAAACTGCCTCCATCATCTCACACAGATCAGCAAGTGTCAAAAGAACCAACACATTCAAGAGGACAGCCAGTTATAAAAAACTAGAATCTCAGCCTCTATGCCTTAACCTCCCCATTATGGAAAAAAAAAAAATTCATTGAATTATAGTAAATATGTACTAATTATACACCTTAATAAATTAGAGCACAGGTAAAACAAAGTGCAAAAATTTGATTACCAGGTAAAACAATACATGCATTTATAAAATGAGGTAGGAAGTTAATAAAACATCTTTATGTTGTTATTTAAAAAAAAAAATTTAAAAAGCCTAATTGCAAACAGAAAACTTGTTTCCATAATATTTCATCTCTCGTGAATAAGATTAATGTATGCTCAGAGAAGAGACTGGTTAAAATATCTCCCTGAGTATGCAGGGAACTGGACAGATGGCAGCACCACTGAGGTAGCAACAGGAATTGCTAGTCCTCACTTATCCAGATGATCTTTACCATTTCCTTAACATTAGGAAATGACTCACCTGTGAAATACAACGTTCTGAGGATGAGGCAGAAAAATTCCTTCTTTTTTTTTTTTTTCCCTGGAATGGGAGATTATGGACTGTCTAGACATTAACATATTATTAGTAGTTCTAAAAGGAAATCACATACCGAGATACCCCATTTCTGCTAATTTGTGGGCTTTCCTTTCAAAGGCCACTTATTTGATAGAGGATGTTTATTCAGAATGTATGTGCTGGTATGAATGTAACTGCTGGTAGCTACCTCAGGTTATCTGGTTTCTTTGTAGGCAAGACTATTTTTGATAAGATTATCTTGAGCTACACATACACCTTTATGTTGCCCATAAAGAAAACTGGTTTAGAACACAAATTATCATGCCCAGCCAAAACACACATGACAGCATTTCTAGAGAGTTGGCTCCTTACCCACAGAATGTAAACCATGGTTGGGTTTGGGCACTTTTGAATTTATAGTCATATGAAACACACTGGGGACAAAATACCTGGGTCACAGTGAGAAACAAAGCTTCTTCCTGATTATTTACCCCATCCTGCCATATATTCCAAAGCAAAGGAGAAAGATCTTGATTACAGGAGCTACTGGAGTACTTCCTTGCCTACAAAGCAGAGCCTTTTCAGAAAAAGAGTTGGTTTTATCACTATTTTAATTAACAGCTAGAGCTCACAAATGAGTTGTTAAATGCAGCCTTGCACACTGAAGCCAAGAAAATTAGTTGGGTTTTACTGAATGGAAGAGAGCAGTGTGGAGTTTGAGTTTAGGGGTTGTCTGGTTTCTTTTTTTTTCCTTTAGACTTAGTATGCCAGTACACAAATGTTTAATTGGCAACATTTAGCAAATTTTAGTAGCAACTGTCAGACAGTGAGACAAATATATACTAGATATAGTTCAGCTGAGGTCAACTTTGGCCAAGGTCTATAAAGACACTATGCGAACAAGTCTTTGGTGGTGCTTTATAGCCAGGATGAAACCAGTTCCAAAAAGAAAAAGAAAAA
>VZRU01011000.1:100522-146483 GCA_013398155.1 Pedionomus torquatus | reverse complement strand
GAATAAAGGCAAGCAAACAGCGCTGGGTGTGCCGGGAGCCTCTGCTCAACCAAGACGCACGCTGCACAATTCCCATTTCCAGTTTATATTTGTTCTGCTCATACATATTCCTAAGAAGAGGTTGGTCTATGCTAATGAGTTCTAGAATCTTCTTTGCCACATGCCCTTCTCACCCACTGGGGTCTTCTTTACTCCCACCTGGTGGTTGGTGGATGGAATCAGCAGTCCTCAGCTTGCCCTCAGGATGACCCCAGACCCCAGGCATGCACCCCACAGACCTCCCCTGCCCAGCACCATGCCAGCTTTGTCAGGAGGTTCTTCTGAGAAACAGGGACCATACACACACCGTCCTGCTTCTTCTAAGCCCTCGGTTACACAGGAACAAGCAGAATGATACACAGATAGGGTCAACGTTTTACCCTGCAGCCCTAGCATTGTTCCATATTGACACGAATCAGGGGAACACATTTCACATTTCCTTTATCGTTTTTTCTACAGAAAAAAAATAATAAATTGCAGCATATTTAAAGCCAGGTAAATTGTTCTGAGCCATCTGACCCATACTCACTCAATTATGCATCAATTAAGATTCATGGGCTTCCTCCCTCCCTTTTAAGGCTGAATTATTGGTGTTTTCCACCTAAATGCACAATGTAGAGTGCAAGTAGAAATTTGCCTAGGAAGTTATCAAAATCAAAAGAGTTACTGTACCAAAATCTTACAAGATATTGTTCAGCAAGTTGGAAAATGACTCAAATCACCACCCTTATTTTAATTTTCCTAACACTTATATAATACTGAGACTTCAGAGTGTAGCAGAGATTTGGATCTTGGTGCAAAAGAAGTATCTTTACAGGTTTTTCCTCTTTCCTAGTTCGCCATGTAAAGCACAAGATTTCTGGTCAACAAGCAGTTTGTCCTCAGAACCTAGTGAGACACAAGGGTGCAGAGACTGAGGATCTGAGTTGTAAAATGTTGTAATAACCAGAGATTTTTGTACAAGCACGGGCTTTGAGCAACCTGGTCTAGTGAGAAGTGTCCCTGCCCATGGCAGAGGGGTTGGAATTTGAACTCTAAGGTCCCTTCGAGCCTCTAACCATTCTATGGTTCTATGATTTTCTGCTAGAAGAGAAAAAAAAAAATCCAAATTACATATATGCGTTTAATTTCTAGGCAAAAAAAAAAATCACTATTAATTCAACATGCACATAGGGATTGTAAGCTTTTAATCAACTCATGATGTTTAAAGCACTGAAAGATATGGTAGAGGAAAAGAGACAAGGAATTCGAACAGTTTTCTATGCATATTTTCATGTAAGTAATTAAGTACTGAGACAGGAGCAAGCCTATGTAAATATTTGGGGGCTTTTATTTATTTCACCAAATACCCATTAATTAAAAAAAAATTGTGCAGTTTGACACCTCTTTTTTTGCCCAAAATTTTTGGACCCGAAGCCATTCACTCTCTAATACCAACCCATCACTGCAGTCTGTCAAAAAAATGAATTACAGGGTATTTCATCATCTCTTCCTTCAAGGGCAGCGCTCCCTGACAGAGCCTGTTCCTACCCCCTTCCCTTTCACGTCACTCCCCTATGCAAATCAGAGGCTGCAGTTAATTCCTATTCTTAGTTCACCCATCTGCAATTCCTGCAAAGAAGAATCCTCAAAGAAACACTTTGGGAATTGATAACGAAACGGGAGTGTTTGTCAACACATGTTCCTCAGCCCTACTGAAACCACTGGAGCATCCCAGAGCTGAGGGCATCGTAAATCCAGCAATGTGAATGGCTCCATCCCTTCCTCTCCCTGCTAACCTCACACCTGATGGCTGCAATTTCAATTTTGTCATAAGGGCTTTCATTACAGGTGATTTGCATGCGGCAAAGGTGGGCACCTTGGCAGGTGGCGGGTGGGAAGGCAGCGAGCCCGCGGTGCAGCAGGGGCTGGAAGTACGCGCTCTCCATAGGAACTAGTGTCTGCTGCTTCTAACTGCGCCCACAGGGAAGAAATTCAGTGGCACATATGTCACCTCATTTATACCAAAAGTCCAGATTGCCTTAATTTTGCGGTATTGCACAGTTCAGTAGCATCTATTAAACTGCCAGGCTTGCAGACACCCTCCTTCTTACATACCTCATAGTCAGGTACATACTTTAAAACACAAAGAAACCTAAATATTTCCAAGGCAATAGAGTTTTAATATCCAGAAGTATTACTCTAGCCCAGATGTTAATGTTTTATTTAGTAACATCTCCTAGAATTTTCCATGGTAAAAAGGTCTCAATATATATCTGCATACAAGTTACTGGTAATTAGGTATACATAGCTAACACCATGTTAAAATGAAACATTGGAATTAAACAAATGCACTTCAGCCCTAAGGAAACTAAATTACTGCGTAGACAGGCATCAGGAAAAACAAAACACCAGCAGACCCTTTTGCAGATGGGCACTAGCAATTTACCAGTTTCTGAAAAATGCTTTTGAGACTCTCAATAATAATACTTATATTCTCTTACTTTTTTGTTCCAGTTGGTAACATTATCACATAGTTTTTTTCATCCCCGGGTCTTTCTTTTCCCATCTATCATTAATATTTCCCCCCACACCCGTAACTTTCCTCCTCTGATGCAACCATGAGCCTCTGACCCCTCTACAGACACCATCTGAACTCCTGCAGCCTCTCGCCCAGACCCCAAAGCCACCAGAGACCCTCTCCCATTCTGCTTTTCCCCTTGACACCACTGAAACGGCTGTCACCAACACTGACATCTTCTTTGACAAGGCTTAGAAGAATCAACCTCAGCCTTCACTGTTAGTCCTTTGGCATTATCCTCTCTTGGGATTTTGGAGTCAGTGACTCCATCATGCCTTGGTCATCTCAGCACTGAATCAAAAAACAGGACAGACCCCTAAATTCAGTGCATACAAGACAGTATCTACAAGGCAGTGGCAACCTACTTTGGAGGGGCTCTTTGAGGACATTTGCCCCTTTCTTTTCAGGTAATTCTGGAAAACCTGTTAAAGTCTCATCACATCTTTATTAGAGGTATTTAACCACAAATATTAAATGCACAACATATAATCATATAAATATTGCATACCAGAGTACGTGGTGTAAAATTCAACCTGATGCAAACCCCTCTGCAGAGCCACTATTTAGATTCAAGGCTGTTGTCATGACCTGATTAACTTTTCAAGAAGGTATTAATGGTCCAGCCTCTTGATTTTTCACTTTTCAGCTCTGTTGCCTCTCAGCATTGTAAGCCTATTACTGGATTGCTTCAAAACCTATTTACCTCTGAAGCCGAAAATTCCCAACTGTCAGGCAGAAAAGACATTTAGTAATTAATTTAATCCCGGACAAGACATCTGTCAAGGCAAAGGGCAGAGTATAGCGTATGCTCAGTGTTTGTATTCTAGTATTATCAGAAACATAAAATACAGGTTGTGTTATTTTGAGGCTATCAGTATACACATGGTGTTTTATAAGGACTATGTCAGGCACAATTTCTGAAGGTTTTCTCCCACTCCTTAGGAAACTGTTTTTTCCACCCAAAGGGAAATACCCTTGTTTGATACATCTGTGTACAGATGAGGCCACAACCTCAAATATCTTTTTCTGCTGTTATTTTTACCAGTAACACTCATACGTGCAGTTACAGTTTGGCAAAGAATCAAAATGCTATGGCTTTGCAGTATTTCTAGTCTCTGAAATAACTCAGTTTCATCAGCTCCCTTATTTTAAGCAATTCCAACAAACCACAGCACCAGCAGCCATCAGAAGAACACACAAGATTCCAGATTTTGTAGCAGTGAACTGAATTTCAGTTTCTATCCTTTAGAATTTCAAGGCTGGAAAACAATGGCAATTTACTTGCAACTGTCCTGAACAACACACAGCAGCATTTTATATCAGCTCTACGTTTGGCATTCTGTAATTTATGTCTTCCTGCAATAGCCCAGAAGCTGGTGAGCTCACTGTTCTGATCCATTATACCACCTGATATCGCTATTCAGTTGCTTACTATGAGCTCATGCTAAACAATAACAAAATTAGCTTTGACTTGCTTGGCTCCAGACTGGGGTGAAGCAGAGCAGGGCTCATGGGCAGGCGCTGCCTCAGCTGCCAGGTAGTCCTTCTGCGCTGCCACCCGCCCTTTCCCAGCTACAGCGTGCATTTGACCATGTCCTACACTGAACTCAACTTGGGGAAGGAGTTTAGTCAAGGCCAGGCAAAACCAACTTTACTTCCCTCTCAGCACTGCATGAAATAAACCTTTGTCCCTGCTTCTGGTAGAAAGTACAGCTTTGGAAAAGAACATATCTGATAAAATAGAGTATTACACCATGCTCTTCTACAGGACAGAACTTTGCCCCTCCATCCAATGCATTTGGAGGGGTAAAGCATAAATGAAAGCATTTGGGTCCAGCTTCAACACGTATTAAAACTCCAGTCAATATTTGCTTTATTTTTTTCCCTGTGTTGGGAAAAAATCTTGCTGTCACAAAACTTGGCAGTATGACCTTATTAATAGATTCTTGGATATTTTATTTGCTTATATCATCAGTTTCTTAAGTGAGAGACTGACTGATAAGTCTTACTGCATCCATCAGTTAACTTTCCTCCATGGTGAGACTGTTAGGGAGGGAATAGGACTACAAACATATCACCTCCAGCACACACAGAAGCAATTCAGAAATTACACTGATCAGATTTTAAGAAAGCTACAGTAGTGCTTTTAGCATCCCTCGTATTTATCCAGAGTTCAGTTCAAGAAAAGATCAAGCATCCACAGTTGCCACACTCAGCTTGTTTCCTTACAGGAAAGATTTGTTTTCAGTTAATTCCAACAATGACCTCATTTACTAAATATCTGCGGATTTTCTCTCAGGATGCGATTCTGAAGACCTGAAGGCAATGGCATTGAAAAGCCTCAAGTACCTGGCAGGATCTGGCCCTACTCACAGGAGGTTGCTTTTTCAATCTGAGGGACATTCACCATCCATCATCTCAGTTTGTTCCTCTGTGCCTGTCAACAAGTTCAACCTTCTGCCTATTTGCTTCAGTGACAAATTGAGTTGCTATGGGCATTTTGGAAAGCAGGAAGGTCTTCAGAATAAAGCAGGACCTTTCAAGGAACTGCATTTTTGGATGCTGAGCTAAATACAGCTTGAATTTTTCCTCCTATGGAATAGACCCTTGAGTTTTCTGCCAGAGGCATCACCCTTTGATTAAGTAACAGAAGCAAAACAGATACCAGCACGAACAGGACAGTAAATTTTGACCATAAAGGATATTTTCATTATTTAAGTGTTCTGACCTAATCAAAATAATGTCCCCCCTTCTCCCTTTAAGAAAAAGANCATCGAAGAAGGAGAGTTGACCCTTTGATCCCTCAGCTTTTATATGAGACATGATGCAGACAGGACAGGATACCCCTGTTGGTCAGTTTTGGGTCACCTGTCCTGTCCGTTCTTCCTTGCAGGTGGGACCCCTTTACGCTTTTCCACTTTCAACCCTCCAACGGGTAGAAATTACCTGCCCTTGGTTGTTCTAGCAATAAGTATAAGCAAGGGCCTCTCTGCATACCCATCCCTTGGTGTAATCAGGTCTTAGCACTGTGAGACAAAATAGTTCTGAACAATGTGCTGTTAATTTCAGAGTTTAGTTAGAAGAGGCCCAGCTAAGAAAGTAAAATTGTAAAACAGAAAATTGGTTCATTTTACACCAGGACACTAAGAAACTTTCATTCATTCATTTCTTCATTTTCAAATACATCATTTCTACAAATGCTATCCCAGAAAACAGAAGACATTTTTCTATTCAGATACCTGAAAGGAGATGCAGTCCAGAGTCAAAGGCTTCTTCCTTCTCACCTTTGCCACAATCACAGAACCTTTCCCAGGGAAGTCAACACTAACCCACCTGGTGTCACCTCACAGTCTTGACCAGAGTCACTTAATGCTTTAATGGTTTGGAGGTTGTCCAGTTACCCTGCCTGAGCAGGACTGGGGTTGGATCAGGAGGCTCAAGGCCTTGTCCAAACAGTTTTTGAATACCTCCATGCCACCTTCCCAACAAATGCCAGGCGCCTAACACCTCCATGAGAAGCAAGGCTGCAATCACAACTCCTCATTCTGGTCTTTAAAGGGAGTTTCTTTTGTTTTTTCCTCTTCATCTGCAGATATAGCTGCAGGAAACACTCCTTATGCAGTCCCCCCCTTTATGGGCACCCATCTGATTTCAGCCAATAAGCTCTCAACTGCACTTTGAGAAACACCCAGGGGCTTTAAACTGAAAGCATCATCAAAAGCTTACATATAAAATAAGCAATGTCAGTAAAGATGAGCTGAAAGATCCACTCCTGGAAGTGTCAAGAAGCAGCAGTACAATCACATGATGATTTGAATTGTTTTACAGGGAACAACCTCTTGTTACATGAAGCACTACATCATATCCTTGGAAAACTGGGCTACTTTGATAGATTTTTCACAGTGAAAATGCTTAGCTGAAACCAGAGTGGCTTAAAAAACCCCAGCATGCAATGACACTCCTTTGCAGAAGAGGTTGGCCTTCTGCAGCTCTTGCAGCAGCACAAGGTTTGAAGGACAGTAGAGTAAGGCTTGTTAAAATTAAAGGAGCAGGCTTGGGAAGGAAACCAAACATCTCGATTTCCTTTTATCATTTATATATTAAAACCTGTATAATCTAGCAAACTCCTGTGTACACAGGTACACAGGTACACGTGTGCCCTCTAAACCTGCTCAGCTATCTTTAAGTTTCAGAATATTTCTTATTAGTTATGTATATTTATCTCAATCTATGGGAAGCCATTACACATACACATATAGGTATTTTCATCTAGCACTCTATCCCTCTCAGTACCATAAAATATATATCAAACCATTTCCTGCAAAACTGAAGAATTTCCATCCTAGTTCAATGTTCACATTATGGACAAGGGTGGTGTTAATCTGGATTTTCATTAAAAACATTCCAATTTCTACGGTAGCTTAACCAAGGCAATAAATATGCTCACCTGCAAATCTGCTAGAAATAGGGTAAAGAAGGATAAGGCAAGACTCAATCTAGTTTTCGGTGAAAGGCTCAGATTGGCACTGCACTTCAGATACAGAAGGTCCTATGAAATCCTACCAGCAGTTAATATTAGTAAGGAGAGGAGCACAGGGAAAAGTGTAAGATGACACTGACGAACATCAAAATCAAATACGCCTCTACAGAGAAAGCACTACTTCAAGGATGACAAAGAAGAATCTTCAAAAGCCACCAAATTGCAGGATCCTTTGCTTTTCAAAATTATGCCTATCAAGAAGTCATATTATTTTGTTTAAAGTTTTTGCCCGCAGAAGGTAATCTCCCTGGCACCAAGAATCAAAAAGATTGGTTGTCCAACCACAGCAGAGTTGGAAAATTGGAAGGGCAAAAAAACTCCACCCTTCTGTTTTGTCAAAATGAAAAACACTACGATTTATAAATCGTAGTGTTATGAAGGAGGTTAGCAGTTCTGCATTTACAGGCAAACTTGCTGTCAAGGTAGTTTGGTATCCCAAGTACTGAGCCCTTTGAGAACTCAAGCATTGATTTTTCCATATTAAAAGAAAGCTCACTTTAAAAAAAATATATCTGGTTCTGCTACAGAATAATAAAATTATTTATTAAATATCCTTGCCTGGCTGGGAAAGCGAATATAGTGTTATGATGAGATAATTTTGTTAATGCAAAAATACATAGAAAAACATGCACAATTTTGGACTTCACTTACTATTCTCTCTCAGACTTTCCCTATGTGCATTTCTCTGTACCAGAATATCTGGAAGTATGGTTTTCTATACTCACATTCATTTATCACTGCCAGAGATACAACACACAAAGGCTTCAGTATTCATGCACTTAAGAACACACAGCGATGTTTTCAGGAGTGCCTCCATACGGCAGATCATTTCCCATTTTGAAACCAATTCTAACATCAGTACTGAAAAGAATTCATTCAGTGAAATACTCTGTTGAGGCACTAACTTATTAATGAAATTAAATAATGATACTCTATTAATCTCTCAGTATTTTGACTAATTGTATACCTGGTTAATTGCATATTTAGATGATTGATCTGAATAGACAATAGCATGTTTGAAAAGATAAAATGTATTTTCCTCTCTCTCAAACTAAAAGAAATTACATTAGTGCCAATGAAGCATTTCCACTCCCTCTACTAATCCCCCATTAGTTTTACCTATATCAATCATGAAAATAAAGAACAAAAATTTTATTCACATCTTACTCTGTATTTTGGCTTCTGTGATGCCACATAGGAAAACATTTTATTTCCATGTGTCCCGACTAGTGATATCAGTACTGCTTTACTGTCTCAAAGAAAAGACACAATTCTTTCTCCTCTTTTAAATGTAGCTGTTCAAAGGCTGTGTGTAACATCTGTTGGGCGCTGCTTTGAAAGGCAACCTCCCTTTTCATCAATGCGATTCCACCTCTGAAATCAATTGTAAGTACCACGTTCCAGCTACTGATGTCTAGCTACCAATTTGTGCCTGCCCTTGTAACTTCATGAGGGGCTGCCAGAGGCTCACAGTGGGGCTTGTGGTATCTACGTGCACGTGCACGTGCACGCACAAGTATCTTGCCATTTAGGTATATGTATAAAAACAATAAAGTATTATGGACGTTCTGAATTGTTCTCTTTTGGCTGGAATTCAGACTGGTTTGGGTATATAAAGTGCTAGAAACCACAGGAATTTAGAAGACAAATGAGTATTCCTTTGATCATTATGTGCAGCAATTTTAATGGACTGCCTTATTTCCACAAAATGAGACCAATTATTTTCTCAGATATCTTTCATCATAATCTACACAAGCTAATAAATTCCTAGTTACCAACTATGCCATCCATTCATCAGCCATTCATTTACCACAGCTTCTGAAGGACTGTCTAACTATTTTTATTTGAAACTATGATTTCGATTTTCCATCACCATCATTCGTTTTAGGCATTTTCATTTAAGGCAATTATTTCAATTTGGTGCTGGATGTAAAATGTTAACTTTCAATAAACCTTTTCTAAACGGGTAATTTATGCTGCAGTATTCAGTATATAAACCTGTACAGAAGCTGAAGAACAAGTCATTTATATAAATTGGAAAAGTTTAGACTGCTGTTAGCAGGTGGCTGTAGAGCAAATAAAACTAAAATGTTTCTTGAAGAAAACCACCTTCTGGAATTCACAGAAATCATCAAGAGGCTAGATTTAAAAAATGATAAAAGATGTAATCTTACAAGCTCTCTACATTGTGAACTCCCGACGAAGTCAAGAAGGCTTGAGTGGGCAGGACTGTGGGCTTATAGGATAAAGCGGATAGAAAAAGGTGAGAATTACCCTGTTGTAACAATTTTCCGGAAAGCATCTTAACAGAAGGTTTAGCTATATGCTGACCTGTGGATTTTTCTGTGATTTGTTTTCTTCTCACATTCAATCCGATGCTAAAAATCCACAGGGAATGGATATCTTGCAACACCACTCCATCGACATTCAGAAAGCATTTGTGTCATGCACTTCTGAGCTGATCCTTCAGCAAGGCACAATTCAGCTCCGATTTACCAGTGCAGTCACAAAATCTTCAAACTATATCTACACAAACCATAGCTGGCACGCATACAAATATTTCTGTTATCAGTCCACGGTTTGGAAACATACCTGGAGTTTAGGGAGAGTAAATTGGGCATAATTAGCATTAGAAATAATGTTAGGGGATGCTAACATCAGGCAATTATCCTTTTAACAGCTGGTAAGTAGTGTTAATTGGCTGCTATGGACTACAGTTTTCCAGGTTTTACAGAGCAATGCCTATATATACACACAGCAATTAAGCAAAATGTACTAGGTAACATAAGAAATAATGAAAATGTCAAAACCACAGTTTTTGAATGAGAGGCTTGAATTAAGATTTCAGACTACTGTTGTAAAGCTAATTTGATTTTGCCAGCTGAGCCATGATGATGTTAAGCACTTCTCTGCTATGTTACACATCACAGGGTAGCCAGCAGATCCCAGCATCCTGTATATATGTCTACTCTAATCACATGTAATATTTCTATGAAAATTCACAACTACAAACAAAAATTCACCTGTTGAGGACAGGCAGCAATGCTATTTTCTTTCAACTGTTGACGTTTCTAGAGTAATAGCTAACAAAACCAGATAAAGTCATGGCTAAAAGTTATTGACCACGGCAAATTTTCAAGTCAGCCCATTCCCATGGAGTTTACTCCGCCTCTGGTAATCCAGTTCCTAAATTATGCCCTGTGCAGGAGCATCTACTGCTGCATCCAGCAACACACATCAACAAGTCAGCACTTGCTGTTGGAGGTACCACGACACTGGCAGCACTTGGCTCATCCTACCAGTATCTCAGACACTTCAAAGAATCATAGAATCACACTGTGGGAAATTGACTGAGCATCACTAAATTACTTTTTACATGCCAGAAATGCCCCATATATTTTTACAAGTTCTAAAATGACATATATTGTTCTCTCTAGCTCCAAATTTTCATTTAACAGATGCTTAGGTACTAATTGCAGAACTGTGGGGTAGCTTAATGTGTAGAAGCCCATTTTTTCTGAGTCATTTAAGGTAATTTCAATACAATCGGCATTTCTGTTGTGATTCAGACACTCATAGTAAATTAGTCTCTCTAAAGCCTAAATGAAATAACATACACAGAAATAATATCACTTAAATTAATAGCGGGAGGATTTTTTAATCTATTATTTTGTGGACCTTATGAATCACTAGTGCAGTATGTTGTTCAACTCCATTCTTAAGGGCAATACCCTCCTGTTAGTGCTATGGAAGACTGAGAATGTGCTGACATCAAGGTGACTACAAAAACAAGTATATGAAGATCTAGGGTAGAGATTCCTTAATTTTAATCAGATATTTCAGGAGGCTAAAAAAGGAAAAAGAAAAAAAGGAGAAAGAAGAAAAGAAGTCTGCCTTCATAAACTCATTTTTCTCTATTTTTGTCTAAGAACATTAAAAAATAGCCATATAAGTTCAGAATTAGTTCCACCTAGCCTAAGCTTTCATCTCAAACATATCAGAAAGCCAAATGAAGCTTAACAGCTCTAGTATTTAATATGTCCCCCAATAATCTCCCAAGTTTAAGCTATTTTCATATTTTTGTCTATTATACAGATAACTAACAGTCATACTGAATGCTGTACATTCAAACTGAGTCCTTATTCTGTCTCTGTTTTCTCTAAGCATTTGTTCTGGGATATAATATAGATTTCCTTCTCTTCAAAACTTGGTAATTGGGTGACTTAAATATATCCTCAGTAGTGTTCTTTGAGCCAACAAGAAACATCACTAACAGCTTTAGTATTGTTTGATGAAATATAAAGAGGGGGTTTTATTTCACATTACAAAGTTAGCTTTCTGATTTATTACCAAAAAAACTGCCCAGCAAGAGCAAGTGATCTGTATCCAGAGATGAGCTTTACAGTTAAGTTTTCTAATAAGAAGTTATTCCTCCCTGATTTCTGTTGAGCCAGTGCCCACTTACAAATACGTGTAGTAGATATCCTAAAATACTGCTCATACAAGCTAGTTTTTCAATTACTGACATTTTTGCAATTTTCTTTCCAAGCAGCCACAGCTGATTTTTAAGCACCACTAATTGTAAGCAGGTAGGATGAGCACAGCCACAAATAAAAAAGCAATAAGAGACTGTATACCTTCCTCTTCAATTCACGCCTCCAATTTATGACTGAGGAACAGGATTTAATGTAATATGAATTTTTAAGTGTGGTAATCCAGACAAAGCTTTACTCATTTCACTGTACCCTTAAGTATAATACAATAACAATCACTGCAGAGTTTAAATCACCTTATCACAGAGCAATTTTAATACAAGAAGATTGTTCTCTGACTGATGTCATGTACAGAGGGAATTCCTCACAAGGACACTCTTGATATCCGAGTGAACACATTTTGTTGAAAACAAGCCTTCAGAGCCTGACTAATTTGGTGGAGATGCCATTTGACTAGAGCACTCCATTTTGTTCCCCTATAGTTGCATTTCTCCTCACATTTTGCTTTCTACCCTTGTTTCTAAAAAGGCTTTCCATCACCAAGAAATCTGCATGAACATCTTCACCTTTGCTGGTCATTTCTGCAACCCTTCAATAAGGTTTCATAGAGACGAGTGATTTGTGCAAGGGAGATGTTTTATTCATGTTTGAAAATGACCCAGATGAAACCTAAAATAATAATTCACTCCTCTCTGTTTTTAAGAAAAGGGCTGTATCTTGGATTTAATGGTAAAGTTTCTTAATTATTGCTAGTGACAAATCGCTCTCTCACTGGAACCTATTTATACTTTGTCTAAAGACAGAGTTGGACTTAAATGCTATAATTTTAATACCCATGAAGGTGTTAGAAAAGTAATTTTTAAGCTTTATACTGAAGCCTTCGCTCTTCTTGAATCTATATGTGTATAAAGCACATACTTGGATTAACAGTTTCTCCAGCATAAAATCAGTGATTACTCATCCAGGTAGGCACACAAACATTTAAGTGGCCAGACTGGTCAAAGGAGGGACATGCGGAATTCGAAACATAAGAAGTGCTTAAATGCATCCACAGGGGGATTTTGTTTCCATTCAGTCCATTATCTTATCCAGCTTATCATGTGCCTGTACAACTGCCCTGCACCATGAAGGTCCAAATACTCTCCAGACCCCTGAAGAAGAATTACAATACAGCCACACAGTGTTAACAGTATGCCTCTTATTTCTGCTTGTGATCACTTTTGAACACACACACACCCCACACTTGAGAGCGATGCTCAGTAGGAAAACAAAAAATGTCTCCTCACATTATTAGTGGAGCAACTTAAACAGGCTTCTCAAAACTATCTT
This sequence comes from Pedionomus torquatus, assembly GCA_013398155.1. Taxonomy (NCBI): domain Eukaryota; kingdom Metazoa; phylum Chordata; class Aves; order Charadriiformes; family Pedionomidae; genus Pedionomus; species Pedionomus torquatus. Next base: position 133,522 of record VZRU01011000.1, on the reverse strand, counting down.
CCTTTTTATAACAAACACTAATAGCTTTTATGTGCATGATATGGGAGTCCTTTCGTAGAAAAATTCAGGTTAACCTTATTGCTTTGCTTTTTCTCCAGGTGACTTGATCAAAGTGAAAAACAAACCTCTAGATAATGACAGAGGAAATTAAAAGTACATTTAAAATTACAGTGGCATTCTGTTTGGTATTCCATTTTCCAGTTTCTCTTAAAACTGTCATTTTGATTATTATAACTAAACTAGATACCATACTAGTACCATGCAAAGTTTTATAGGTTTTGAATTCAAGCTTTCCAGAGCATCCTGAGAGGAAATCAATCAGGGAATTTAAGTACAATTTAAAATCCAAGTTATTTGGCACATCGATCTAAACTGTGATCTAGGGCTATCGTTTTTTCCCCCAAAAAGCTCTTCATACCTCAATTATTATTTTGTCATTAAAAAAACCATAAGACACACATAACTCAAGACCACAGGTAAATAGAGTACCCTCCTAAAGCCATTTACTAAAACAATATTTACAGGAAAGCCAGGCAACTGTAAGATGAGGCTGTATCTGTAAATTGGGGTAAAGCATAGGAGAAAGAAAAAAAAAAAAGTCATTCTCCTTCCACTTCTGTCCAAAAGCAAACCAAAATGTCAAGGCAGGTTTTTGTCTCAGGGAGGCAAGACTGTTGCTCGCATTATGATGAAGAACTGCACTCTCTCTCAGTGCTGGCAATAGAGCCACAGGAGCACCCCCAACTAGGGAAACGCTGCAGTCATGTTGGGAACAGATCACATTTAAGTTTACATCACTGTTGCACTTGTAAGTACTTACATTTTTATGGAAGATGCTGAAGAGTTCTCATAATCTCTAATTACTGCATTGTCAGTAAGGTTACTCATTATAGCAAAAGAAAAAGACTAAGTGGATGTTGCAGCTTCTTCAGAGTAATTATCTCAAGATTGATTTCATTGTAATATCCAAAAAGCCCACAGAAGTCCCACTATTTATAGTAACACATCTATAACCGCCAGACAGGATGCCTATTTTCAGTCTCATCTTCTATTATGATTTCCCTTGGAGAAAACAAACAAAAAGGCCATACAGATCTAGCACATAACTCAATCAGATCAGCCTCACTGTAAATGATCTCTTTAGAAACATTTCCTACTCACTCATAAAAATATCTCTGTAATCACAAGCTCGGTATTTTTCAGAAGTCTGTAAACATGCCCATTCCAGTGTTTTTAGAGGCTGTTGGTTGATGTTCTTCAGTTTTGGATTGCAGCTAGTGATGAATATAAAGAACTGGGTAAGCCATGTAAGACTCAGGCTAAATCATACTAATGAAATTCATTGGATAAACAAAATGCCTAGTATTGAAGTTCAAAGATACTTGGGGTGAGAAGAAAATTCCAATATTAGAATCATAGAATGGTTAGAGTTGGAAGGGACCTTAAAAAGCATTGAGTTCCTAGTTCCCTTGTCATGTGCAGGGACACCTCCCACTAGACCAGGTTGCTCAAATGGCCAAAAATCCAGCCTGGCCTTGAACAAAACACTATATCAAGAAAAGTAGTAATAACTAAATGAAAGGGTAACAACTAAATCCCCATGTGTTTCCCCCCCACACTTCCAACCAAACAGTATTTATTAATTAAGATAACATAATTACATATTGAATTACATCCCAGAATGGTACTCATCAACACTCGTTTTGTCAAGGTTTGGAAGTTTAGGATCAAGTTCAGGGAAGATCCTTCTCTGCAGCTGCAGGGAGCAAGAGGCATGGAAACTGATGCAAATAAAATTCAGAATTGCGACAGTTTTTCCAATATGATTAATAAACTATTCCATTGCTTTACCCAAAGTGATGAAATGATAATTTATGATAAATAATCTTACACTTACTTTTATTCCGTGGTTTGAAATACAGATTATATACAGGCTTTTTTTTCTAAAGAAAAAAAAAAATGGGGGGCAGTGCTGGTGAGGAAGAAAACTTCAGCTTCAAAGCTAATCCAGCAGCAGTTTCAAGGTCTAATAGTAACAGATGTCCAGCTCCTCAAACAATTGTTAACATGACACAAGTTTGGTTTTTGATAGCAAAGCTCCAATGTGCACGGGGAGCGCAGAGCATCCATGTGGAATAATCCAGAGAGATAAAACCTGAAGACAGGAGTATTTGTTGGCCTCACTGCCTATATGGGGACACTTTAGAAATGGAGGGATATGCAATCTAAGGTAACTCCACAGGATTTTATGGTTGCAAAGATGTGACACAGAACGGAGGCAACCATGGAAATAGCTGCAACTGAAGACAGTCCCAGGGTTAAATGGAGAGAAGCTGTCAAGTTGCACTTGAAATGCTCAGGTACACCGCAAGGCATTTTCCTTAAGTGAACACAAGGATTATCCCCAAATAAGTATATATACCTAAGTTGACAGATAGATAAGGATGATGAAACAAAGAATACTTAAATCCCAGGCAGACAGGACCAGCACAGGCTGGACTCTACATCAGACACAGCACAGCAGGGCTGTTGCTACATGGTGTGAAAAGACATACAAGTTATTTATAATTATATCTATATATATATACATAATTGTTATCTCATTATCTGAAAATTCTTCCTTCTGTCTTGCTTCCCTGGAAGATCTCTGGGACACCTGGCTCGAGTTCCCTGGAGGTCAGCTGCCAGGGTCCTATCCAGAAAGGACAGAGTCTGAACAGAACCCAAATGAGACAGGCAGTGTGGTCCCATGGGGTTCGGCTGTAACTGCAGAGCGTGAGGCTTGAACACTGGAAAACACGTTTGCAAAAAGCAACTGGTTTTTCAGAAATAAAGCCCTCTAAAAATAATTCCTTTTCTAGAAGTTTGAAAGCTTTGACATGTCTATGTGCCTTTCTTAAAAGTTGTCTAAAAGTCCAGTTTTCCAAGTCAGATTATGTATGCTATCAGAAATGTTTTGGAGTTATTTTCCCTCCCTGTTCTGCTTGTGGTTCTGGTTTCCAAGATTTTCATTTAAAGCAGATGTGTTTTTATAGGTTGGTACAGATTTTACACTTTGAGGAGGCAGCGCTGCAGGTGGACACTGGCTTCTGCAAACATACTATGGCAACACATCACCAACAGCAGTGGCTCCCTTGCCCAAGCAAGTACACGGCACGAGCACATGAAGGGGTTTTTTTGTCTCAACAGAGGCATCTCAGCTGGCAGCATTGTGGGCTAAGAGGAAGCATGCAGATAGTCACAGGACAGTAACTGTTGAACCCCTGGAACTTGAATGCAGAAAACCCTTTGGCCACGACCTTCAAACAAGCTCATCTCCAGGTTCAGTCCTATGGTCATGCCCAGTGTAGCTGCCTCCTTATCTGAAATCCACTGGATGATTTGTTATTAGAAAAATTATCTTCTTTAACGTGTGCATTCATAACAAATGGAACATTGCTACCCTTGGAAGAATTAATGCTTTAAGTATGTGATTGGAAACATGAGGAAGTAGAGAGCTATTTTTCTGGGAACTTAGTAATGAAAGTTATTAACTATCAGTATTAACAGCCCATCTGCGTTGAAGTGCACTGTCAGGCAGAAAGCCTAATATAGTAAAAATGTACATATAAATGCCTTTAGGGAATTAGCAATGGGGATATTAAGAAATGAGCACATATAAATAATTATTTCAAAACAGTCGTTACAAATCTTATCACAATAGTATTGCAGTCTGCAGAAAAATAATTTGACTGTTTTAATAACTTCAAGAAACAGACAGAAATTAAGGAGCACCAAAAGAAAAAAAAATCATTAAAATCCAATTTTTTTTTTTCTTTACTTGATTTATTTTAACTCGATATGCCTCACTGCTAACCAGTAAATGTCTTGGAAATTTAAAGTAATTGCAGGAATCAGAATTAGAAGGGAATTTGGATTCAATCTATTATAACCAGAATATTAATACCAAGAAATTCTTGAGCCATAGTTAAGTTTCTTTCATGCCATTAAACACTGGCACTTATATTCTCTGGCGTTTAATTCTGTTCAGGCAGTAATAGCTTGCTAACTCGGACAATAAGGGCAACTGCAAACATCTAAGAAGTGGAATTTACCCCGAGACTTTCAAGTCTTGTTGGTCTAGAAGAAACCAACATATTCCCAAATGAGAAATTTGCATAATAATAAAAAAAAAGGGATAAATTTTTACACTAATTCAGTATGTCTGACAATACCAATGTATTGGAAAGAAAATGGCTCCTGATAGTCATATCTGCCAAATTATCTTAATACATAAGGCTTAATGCTGTTATGCATACATTACTGAGAACATGGGTCAACAGTTGGACTGCTGATTTCAAGAGGTCATATTATCCTTGTGTTCAGAAAGGAAAACAGCCTCCCGCAGCTTGGTGCTCTGCTTCATAATTCAAAGCATCATCCCATGCATCACTCAGATTTCTCCTTAGAGGCAACAATTCCTCCATGGAGACAGAGGGTGTCACCACCTCAGCCGCCCATGGGTGCTTCCATGGTATAATTCGTGGGACATGATTCTTCAAGAGAAACCACAGAACTTTCCTACAGAGAGCAAGACCACACAAACTGTGAACCACACCTGAAGAAGCACAAGATCACCCACATGTGATCACCAATGTGGTGTTCTACCACCCTCATTGTAATGAGCTTGTTTCTAATATCCAATCTAAAGCTGCTCTTCTCCAACTTAAAGCCATTGCCCCTCGTCCTATCACTGTGGGCCTTTGTAAAGAGATTCTCTCCAGCCTTCCTGTAGGCCCCCTTCAGGTACTAGAAGGCTGAAATTAGGTCTTCTGGGAGCCTCCTCTTCTCCAGGCTGAAGAAGCCAGCTCCCTCAGCCTGTCCTGGTAGCAGAGGTGCTCCAACCCCCTGTGATCATTTTTGTGGCCCTCCTCTGAACCCACTCCATCAGGTCCATATCCTTCCTATATTGAGGGCTCCAGACCTCAGAAGTCAAACAGCTTCATCCAGAACTTGCAATGAATTTATCATGGGCTACAGAAACACATAACCCTAAATTGTCTCTTTCCTCCAGGTCACCAGTGGAAAACAGAGCACCTTTAACACACTTTGTATGTAACAGAACAGGCCACCCAAAGTCTTCCACCAAAGAGACTAAGGTGAATTTTCAAAGGAATAAAAGAGAGCTAGTCTAATCTACTCACTTTCCACAGGAGCCATTTTGTATCTTCAAACTCCCTTGTCTCCTGTCCACATTAAATATGGGAGGGAAATAAAAAAAGGAGCTTCCCAATTTATCCCCAAAGATAAAATGGGAAAATTGGCAAGATTATCTAGGGCTTCAAGCTGATATTACAGTAGGAAATGTTGCATGGTTAAAGCGAAACTTCTGCCATTTGCCATGGGAGGAAAACTCTCTCAAATGTGCATTTACAGAAGTTCAAGTTTAAGTGTTCTTCCCTCTGAATATTAGACTTAATTTGATGGCAAATTGTCTTCAGAAGTCAGTGATTATTTAGTAGTTACCTTTTACTTACTTTGATTTCTTAATGAACTGAAAAATCTTTATATTCAAAGGTCCTTAGATCCCTGATGAGCTGTTACAGATATTTCTGAACTAATTCCATCACCTTGACCATAGCTACAGCAATATAAATGGATAAGATCATACCTATAGATCATGCTTTGTCACAGAGCCCAGCAAGCCCACGATACCTACCTCGCTTGAAATCTGTTCCTGGGAGACCTTCGCACATCAAGATTTTCTAGCTCCCAGAGAGCTCCTCTGCCTTAGGCACAAAATTTGATAAATAAACAATTTTGACAGCAATGTCAAAGCAATGACAAAAGCTGTTAAATGCCATCCAGGATGCTATTGCCCTCTTTCTAAACAGATACAGAACCAGGCCCAGCACACAAAAGCATCCCAAACCCTACAAATCGACAGAAACTGGTATTTTCTCAAGCTTTTTATGACTTCTTACCATGACACTCTGCCCAACTGATGCTTGAAAGTGTTTGCACAGTAACTGTTTCTCAGGTTATATTATTGATGAAGTTTTGTACATAACACAAACTGCTTTAACTGAAAGGAACGGGACTAATACCTGTATGCATGGAATACAATAAAAGTCATTGAATAGGATTGCAAAGAAAAAAGCAAAGTATAATAGCCTCTAAGGAGTTTTTGGTCTTAATGTTACATGTAAATTTAATTTAAATTGTAATTTTATTTTTTTTTATTTAGACAAGAAAATCAGACAAAGGCATGTCCAGACTAGTCATTTAATGCTCGATTTGTATTGACAAGGAAGCAAGATAATTTCAGGCAACACATTGTGAACAGCACAATGCATTTTAATTTTTTTCCTGTGAAACGATACCTAAAAGAATGAACACCTTTTAATCCTGTTTTAATTTTATTTATTAAGGTTTAAACATTTCTCTGCACAGACTGAAATTGTTGTTTTCTTTTCCCTTAGCTTTCCCCGTTTTGTTTGTCAAGCAAACAAAAAAAAGCATTACAGATGGCAGGTTATGGTGCAGATAGATATTCCCTTGATTTGTCAGTGCTGTAGTTCCCTGCAGAAGTATTTGCTCTCATCTGGCATGCTCATCGTGCAAGACTTGTCTTTTAACATAATCTACACAAATATAAATTTTACCAGAAAAAAAAATAAAAAAAAATCAAGATACAAGAATATAGGCCACAAAGATGATTAGAGGGATGCAGCACCTCTCCTATGAGGACAGGCTGAGGGAGCTGGGGCTGTTCAGCCTGGAGAAGAGAAGGCTCCGGGGAGATCTTCCAGTATCTGAAGGGAGCTACAGGAGAGCAGGAGAGGGACTCTTTGTCAGGAAGTAGAGTGATGGGACAAGGGGTAATGGTTTTAAATTGGAAGAGGGGAGATTTAGATTGGATATTAGGAAGAAATTCTTTGCTGTGAGGGTGGTGAGGCACTGGAACAGTTCACCCAGAGAAGCTGTGGATGACCCATCCCTGGAGGTGTTCAAGGCCAGGCTGGATGGGAGTTTGAGAACCTAGTCTGGTGGGAGGTGTCCCTGCCCACGGCAGGGGGCTTGGAACTCGATCTTTGAGGTCCCCTCCAACTCTAACAGTTCTAGGATTCTATGAATACTGTTCTAGATTTCACAGGGACAAAAGCTGGAGTCATGGCTTGCAATGGTGTTCCAGAAAGGGCTAAAAGAGCAGTGGCTTTAGATGCTTAAATGGGAAAAGAGGTCCAGGGTGCGGATGACAGAAGGGTTGAATCAGCCCATCGCATCAGGGCTGCGACAGCATGCTTTCATACCAAATAATGCTCAGGAGTCCTATAATATAATTTTATATATTGCTAAGTGGAATTATACAAAAATATAGGCATATTTTAAGAAGCCTAAATAGCTATTTAATTGCTGTCTGAACAACTGCATCGCCATTTACATCCTTCAGATGACAGTAATTGTCTACAGGCTTGACACGGAAAGCTGGGAAGCTTTAAGAAAGTCACTAGCAAATTGTTGCTATGCAAGAAGACAATAAATGCTGATTATTTGAGCTCTGTAAAAAATGGAATACTAATTCCTAAAAATAAATAAATAAATAAATAAAAATTACCTATAAGTGGTTCTTCAATTAAGAGAGTATAAGCATCTCAATTAAGCTTCTATTTCCAGGGATTTATATGGTAACTAAGCTGCAAAGAGTTACTCTAGGCTGGAATGTGACAAAAAAAACCCCAACCCAATAATCATAATCCTAGCAGCTGAATTTTTAGAAGTATGAAAAAAATATTGAAAAAATCTTTTATCTATCTTTAACTTGCGTGAAATGGAAATGAGTAGCAATGCATTTCAGCACGGTGCTTCAGAAATTATGATCAGGCCTATAAATGGCTCCAGTTACTCACCACCAGCTAAATATTTACTTCTGTGTGTGTTTCATGCAGCCATCATCATGGCAACAACAGTCTTGCTATTTTATTCGGTAGAGTCAATAGCTTTCTAAAAGCAGACAGAAACCATTTCCAGATTCAGTTGTCTTAGTACTGGATCCAAAGTATTTCTGATTATCCTTCCAACTCTTGCTTTCCCATCTGCATAAGGAATATTAATTCACATCATATTCTAAGTTAAGAGGAACAATTACTATCTCCCTGTTTGTACTGGTTGCCAGTTGGTTGTATTACCAACGTAACCCATTTCCTACCAGTTCAAAACTCTGTGTTTGAACGTATATGTCATATTTGTAAATAATTCAATATCAGTGCCCCAGTAAAAAGATAAAGCAGCTTTGAAACTTGCCTGCAACAGGTAAGGCTTATTCTAGAGAAAATTAAAACTTTTGTTGATTAGACCTCTCCAATTCATTCTCTAGAAATTTTTTGCAAGCAATTAAAGGCAAAGTAGACATCCAAAGAACAAATAGTTGTCTTGTCCCAGTCCCAGCGAGAAGGAAAGTCCTCTAGATTTCAGCAAAGCAAACACCTTAGTGCTATGAAGTGGTACATTCCACTGAAATGCACAACAATATTCTGTTTTATCCCTACCGAGAAGCCAATTTTAACAGTTTTTGATCTCAGGGTTTGCCAGCACAGGGACACCGAGACATAATCCAAGGTAACTAAAAATATTAAGTTAAAGGGGATTAGTTAAATGTGCCTTAACAGCTATGAGGCTTTTCAGACATTCAAAATTAATGTAGCCTTATTTTGTTGAGCTTAATTCATTCCTAAGGTTAATATAAGACCACTTGAATTCTAAGTGTCTGGTTGCCCACAATTCAAAATGCAGAGAAGTAATTTTAAAAATCCACTTGGATTATTTTTTCCCCAATTGTGTTCACAAAATAAAGCAACAGCCTAAGAAGACCTGACAAATTCTTTGGAAGTCTGCTAAATCGGGATTACTACATTGCTTCTGAAGAGTTACTGACCACAGCAGCAGAAGCGACATCACGCTCTGCATTTCAAGAGCAATCTCCTCCTGACTCCTCAGTCTCACCACCACCGACAACATGCACATATTATAATTAGACTAAGCAATGATTTTAATGGTGAAATATACCAAATGCCCTCAACAACTCCTTTGTGTCTCCTCTGCTGGTCCAAAGTAGCAGATAATTAGCTTTTTTAATCAAGCTAATTACCTTTTTTTTTTCTATTTAAAAAAATGTTTTTTTCTTCATACAGCATTTGTACCAGTCTCAACTGCTGTAATTGGCTGTTAATTAGGTTTCCCTTGAACTCAACCTAATTTCAACTGTAGCAGCCATCCATCTGCTCCTCCTCAACACCACCACAAAACTCCCAGTTTTAGCCTTCTGCCTTTCTATTTATTTACTGACAGCCAAATGAAAACTTGAACTTTCCCCCCCAGCCCCAGTTTGGTAACTTCAAGTCGTTGTAGCTTTTTGTTAGAAAAAATGTGAACTGATGTCAAAACAAGGAGTACAGTAGAATAAGTGACAAAGATGTTTCCTCAATTTATCATTGAGGCAGCATCATCTGGAACACTGGGCTCCATTTTGGTCATCCCGCTTTGTTGAGGTTACAGAGCAGCTTGAGAAAGTCCCAAGAAAAGCTACCAAGATCAGCAGGGAAACACAACCTAGAGGGACAGGTTGAACAAGCAGAGCCTCAAGAACAGACAACTGAACAGAAACATAGTGGTTTCCAAAAAGGTGAAAATGTACAAGGACAGGGAGAACAAACTGTTCTCTACACAGCACTATATATATTTGCAAATTCACCAGGAACATTTAAAGAAAGAACAAAGTAAAGGGAAAAGGTGTTAAGGTTAGAATAGATTGCCTGAAAAAAAATAATAAATGGGATTGTCATTATAAGAAATTTCAATATACTAGAGAAATACTTGGAATGATGCTTTGGGGCAGAGTGAGGAATTACCCAGTTCTGTGAAGCCCCTTGCAGTCCCACTTTTCTAGGATATTTCTGCACCCAGGCCATCAATGTGTTGTCTCCACAACAGAGCTGAAGATCTACAGGAACTTCATCAGGGACATGCCCCAGCCTGTGTAATATGCTGTGTGTGCCAGAGCAGGGAGATATTTGGGTGTATTTGCTGTCCTGCCTTCAAGAGATGCCCAGTAGGTACCTCCTGCTTCACAGGAGGTTCTTGTTTTTAAGGAATCAGAAATTTCAGGCAAGTCTGCATCATACTTAATTTCTCACTTCTTAATACATCCATCCCGCCCCCACCCCCCCAAAAAAAAAAAAAAAAAAAAAAAAAAAAAATAGAGGAAGTGAGTTTTTGAAGTAATAAATGAATGAAAATGAAAAAGTAATAATGAAAGCTGGATTGAAATCCAACTGAAATGAATTTAGCCATTTCAGATCTCCTCACAGGGTTGGGTACTGCTCTGTGTTGCCTGTATCCTGCAGATACAGCTTTTCTCTCCGAGCCAAGGGAAGCTGAATGCTCCAGAGATAGCTCAGCAGGTCCTTAAAAGGTGGTGCACTGCAAAAAACCATGGAGCTAGCTCACAGTCATTAGAGTATCAGGCTACCATCAGCTGTGCAGTGATCTTTGGGAAACTGGCCACAAAGCAGCAAAAAACAGAGGCAACCCTGAGAACATCCAGAAAGCTGATGAACCCACTCAAATGCAGCTGTTCAGCACCACTAAAGAAAAAGAATGGTCCTTTCTGGGTTGAAAAATACCATGATGTTTCAGAGGCAGACGGGCAACATCTTGATGGTTCTTGTCCCTCTGCTGGGATGGCTCTATGGTCTTGTAAGAAAAAATCTGTCTCCTCCTCATTTCCAAGCCTCTTTGCGGATGACCAAACACTGCTCACTCAAGCTTGGCCATGCAAATTACAAGACATTTTGAGATGGAAAAGACACTGGTCTCTTGCAACCTGGATGTATGGATCTGTGAATCCCCACATCCCACTCGTGTCCACTGATTGCCAGCAGCTGGTACACCCTTCCCAGTGGTGCAAGAAGCCCCATCTCTGTCAGGAGGACAATTATTTCCTAAACAATGACTTTTATTGCCATGTGCTTTTTGAATAGACTTCCACCCTAGAAAACTCAGCCAGCCAAACACATCCTTGGAGAAAACAAACATGTAACCTGAGCATAAAAGTGCTTCTGCTTGTCCTTCTGTGTCCGGAAAAAACAGCTCAGGCATTTTAATTGGCATAATATCAGTTTGCTGAAATGTTTTTGTTTAACCTTTCAGATGTGGAATGACACCTAATCATATTTCAGATATTGCACAGGCCAGCACACAGGGAGAGCCAGCTGTAATTCATAGCATCTACTAAGCAATAGCATTTCAGATGTTTAAAGGAAAAAACAGGAACACGTGTTGTTAACAGCCCAATGTTGTGAGTTCCCGTAAAACTTCACAATTTTAACAATTTGTAGTCAGGAGAAGAGAAGACTGAAGGGGGAATCCGATCAATGCCTATAAATAGTTGAAGTGTGGGCATCAAGAGGATGGGGCCAGTCTTTTTTCAGTGGTGCCCAGGGACTGGGCAAGAGGTAATGGGCACAATCTAGAACATAGGAACNAACAGGAACACGTGTTGTTAACAGCCCAATGTTGTGAGTTCCCGTAAAACTTCACAATTTTAACAATTTGTAGTCAGGAGAAGAGAAGACTGAAGGGGGAATCCGATCAATGCCTATAAATAGTTGAAGTGTGGGCATCAAGAGGATGGGGCCAGTCTTTTTTCAGTGGTGCCCAGGGACTGGGCAAGAGGTAATGGGCACAACCTAGAACATAGGAATTTCCATCTGAACATGAGGAGGAACTTCTATACTTTGAGGGTGGCAGAGCCCTGGAACAGGCTGTCCAGAGAGGTGGTGGGGTCTCCGTCTCTGGAGACATTCAAAACCCACCTGGACATGTCCCTGTGCAACCTGCTGTAGATGGACCTACTTCAGCAGGGGGGTTGGACTAGATGATCTCCAGAGGTCCCTCCAACCCCATATCATCGTAGTTTTATATAAACTATTCCTGTTGATTCTTAGTATTATAGTCACCAGAGGTAACTTAGAGTCCAAGGAATATACTTAAGAGCACAGAGCTGTAATTCTGACACCCCAGGAGGAGCAGGCATTTGAATAACTCGTTGGCAGATTGGAGTCAGGTCAGCCCCCTTTCCCCACACATATCCTTCCACTGGATGAATCCAAACCAGTTTCCAAGAGAAATATACTCCCAGCAGAGCACCTTCTGCACTAGTCAACTCAGTGTTAAATTACATCATGACTGCAAGACCTTACATCATCATTCATGACTACAAGACCCAATCCTGTAAATTGTTCTACATAAACCACACAGTTACTACAAAGCAAAATTATTTTAGAAGAAAAAAAAAAAAAAAACAAAAAAAAAAACAAACCAAACCAAAACAAAATGAACTTTGTGAACTGGCAGGATTCTGTCCAAACGTATCAAACTTCAAGGCCTTAGAAAAAGCTTCCCCCATGAAAATAAATCTTTATGGGCCTCTTTCTTTTTGTCAAGTAGTGCAGCTCAGCCCTGGAAGACTGTGCAGGTGTGTGCAAATGTGCCTTTCCCACTGAGAGTAGCATGGGATAGACATCCATTAAATATGCAAGAGAAGTTTTTCAGTGTAAAAACTTCTTGATATTTGCTTCTCAGCTGCTGATCAGAAAGTGTTTTTTTCCACTTTTCCAAATACCTTTAGTTTAGACTATATATCAAGCAGTGAAAATCTCAGGCCAAGAGGTGAACGATTTGGAAACACTGAAGGTGCTGAAAATGGGATTCCAGAAATACCTGCAGGGTTAATTAACGGGTTTGTTAGTGTTTCCACTGCAACACAGCAACAGACTTTTCTTAGTCTTACCAAGTCATTTTATTTAAGTTCCATATCTGTTTCTTGTGCTTAATTTCTTACAAAAGGTGCTTTCTGCATGCAGGCATTGAACTTCACTAATCAAACACATCCTAAACCAACCAGAGCCTCAGAAATACAGTATCGTTTTAATCATGTCAACTTTGCAGTCTGATGCAAGAAAGATATAATTGAAAGCTCTTCCCTAACTTAAGTAAAAAGTTGCTAGTGGAAAACCTATTGCAAAAGAAATCTTTATCAGCTTGGGTGTACAAAGAATTTGCTTTCTGGCTTACTAGCACACTGGAAGCAATCAAATGCAACACTTTCAAAAGGCTATTACCCACTCGCTGTTGAAAAAGGATTGCAAAATAGATTCTTGATTTACATTTTTTCAGGTCTTATTAAAATAACATGCAACTAGAAACTCTTCTTATTTCCCTGTATCATTTGAAAGAACTCTCAGGGTTAGGAGTATTCTGAACTGCCTTTAGCAGCAGCAGGGATCTTGATGCTTACCTGAAGCAATTAAGAAGCAATTATAGCATGACTATAAAGTAGTTTCATTGAATTTGGAGTCAAAACTGCACAATTTTGTGGCTTCTATTTGTTATTGATGAGGAGGGCTGAAGCAGAGAAATCCAAATGTAAGGTATCTTATTTTGAGCTTTCTTGCATCCAATTCATTTGCTCCTTCTTTTGACCACTCCCAAATGACTTCATATCCCAGCACTTGATCTATGCATTTCACTGGACCACAATAATCACTGCTTTGAGAAAGTACTACTTTTTTAAATGACTGTTTGATGACCTTGTGTTGGGGCCTGGTGGTTGCCCAACACTGGGGAAGCTGGGCAAAGCATGCCCCAGGGTGTGCTGAGAGCATCAATTTTCCTGCCCTGTCTGGGGGTCACACCACCTTCCTTGAATCGATATACAGCAGCTGGTATATGGAATATACCACTGGGGGTATGATATATCCCCACCTATTTTCCCCCTACAGCAAAATCCAGACTGATTTTTCTGAAGTCTACCTTGACCTTAAGGGATTTCCCTCCTTGCTGAACTATATCAAATACCAGTAACTCTCTCCTCTCTGTGCAGGCACTTCTGTCCTTCCTTCCCAAGCCTAACTTCCTCTGGAAGCAATACAGAGAATGGTGGAAAATCATAATAAAAAGACAAGACTACCCATACCCAGAAAAAAGTTCCCAAGCTTTAAAGAAAGCCACCAGAAGTAAAACGCTTGCAGAAAGATTTCTTGCAACCCCATCTCAATTTTTGCTATGAGTGGTCCAGTAATTAATGTTAACCAGTATTTTAAAGAACAAGTATTTGGAAGAGTGAGGAACCAGAGCAAAACACGAATCTGCATGTAAAAGAAGAGAGCTGGAGTACTTGGAAAGACCTTTTCTAAGGAGGGCTGAAATCCACAGGTCCTGAGCAGCTGTGTCCCTGGTTATTCAGCGAGTGCCCACGTTCTGCTGGGTGAGGCAGAAGTGCTCTCACATCTCACCTGCAGGTTGGCTTGCTCCTTATGAAGCACCTCTCTCTGCTTTGTCATTTTCATGGATAATGTGTTTTCAGCTAAAATGAAAATTGGATTGGGACTTTTTTGTTTGTTTGTTTTTTAACCGTACTACAGGAAAATTACCTAAGAAAGGAACAATTCACAAAACCTTAGGACAAACACGCCGAGCCATTGAAAGTAATCTGAAAAGTCAGCAAAGTTAGTTATCGACCTGTTCTTAGATTTCACTTTGTGCTTTTACATTCTTTTTCCTTCAATATATGCTGCAAACAATTTATCTCAAGGTAACTGAGGTTTTTCTAATGTTTCTATTAAAGATAGTGACACAGAAACATCCAGAGGAACTGGGGCATTATACAGGAAACTCAAAAGCTTAAATCCTTTTTTGAGCTCTCAGTAAATTTTTCCACCAGCTGCATTTTTAAAAGGAAAAGCAAATGAAATTTCATTTTAACAGAGCTACTGGCTAGTGATAAATCACACTGATTAGTATATTAGAAAGGTGTTCTCCACACCCACACCATGTCACAAATACCCAGTCTATAACATTCAGGGCTATTTTCTACACTAATGTGCTCTTCTCAGTGCTTGCAAAAGCAGAAAGAAGGTGACCTAAAACATTTCCTTTGTATACTGTGGTTGAGAGAAATTTTTTTTTCCTATGGCTTAGTTTGGAAAACTGAGTTATACAAGTGAAAACTGCATTTTGCCACATGGAGATAGTTAACTTTACTTCCTCTCAAATAAAATTTTGAATAATCTTTTTCTCCAAAGCTCCTTCTTGCTCACCCTCCTACCTTCCTTTGGGAGGATGGGGCTAGGAAGCCTGGGAAAGGAGGGTAATCTCTTCTCCTGGGGAGGCACCGAGCACACCTAGAGCAGGGGGTTGGGAGCCTGGAGGTGTTAGAAGCTGTGACTGGAGAGATCAGACATCTGACAGTCCCTGTCCATCAGCCCTTGACCTGAGAGTTGATGGAAGAGAACTCCCGAAGTGAGCGGTTTTCTGTTGACCAGCAAGCCCTGGAGCTAACAACGAGCAAACTCCTCCAAGCCTGGAAGCAAGACCTTGCCTGCCAGGACACAGTGGGCAGCTGGGTGCAAATTCCCCCATCTGCTGTTTCTCTTCTTAATCACCAATTTCACTTTAAAAATCTCATCACATTCCCTCCCCCTGAATTTTTTTTTCAGGTAAATTGTAAAAAACCTTTGGGCTGCTTATTTTCATTCCTATAATTATTCTGCATATCTGATGCTTACTCTCCCCCCTCCCCAAAGATTTTTCCCTACTTTTCTCTGCTTTATTATTTTAAGATTTGTCCTTTTTCAGCCATTCTTTTAATTTATTGATAGCAACAACAGCTCACATCTGTGATCACATAAGGCCAAGTCTCCCAGCACCCAATGAATTACAACAGGAGCTGCAGTTATCATATGCAAATTCTCTGTTAGGTGCAAATCTCAAATTCTTGAGATTTTTGAGTGTCTTGAGAGTGCTTCAGCAAGCAAGCTGGGAGAGAGATCACATACCCCATTCGCTTGTGCGAGTATATGCTCTACTTGGTCATCCAGGTTCCCCCTCCCCCCAAGTCAAATTACCTGCCACACATTTCCAAATACAAAGCGTATTTACACATCCCAGTTGTCCTGCTTGCTTGAATACCAGTTTAGAGACTGAAGATGTTTACTTTTGCCTCAGAAACTCAACTTCAGTACTTTCATACTATTTGATCAATATAAAATGCTTAACATGGTCAAAAACTCCTGAAAGCACATAAATTTCATATTTTACCTGAACAGAAGTGTTACATAAAATGTACAACAAACTTTCTTTAAAATTCTCCAGAATGAAGATTACTTTTGTAGAGTTAATAGATTGTTAAGACTATGAGCAATATCCCTCCAGGTGCAGTAATTGTCACAAGGCAGTTTGAGTAGTGGTTTCTTTCTACGAAGATGAGTATGATTTCTAGAAGGACATTTGGACTCCCAACTACTGAAACATCACAGGTATGGTTAAGATTCTCTTCCTTTTTTTTTTTTTTTTTAATGTTTTTTCTCCTCCAAGTGACACAATACACCTCTGGTACAAGAATGAATGATGTATTCCCTAAACGGGATAGTGTCTTGGGCAAGACCCCTATTTTATGTAAATTACCAGTACACAAAATCTAGTGGGAATATCCTTGGGTTTACACCAGCATTATGTTGTGTTTACTAAGGTGTCATCTCACAAAACCAAAGCAGCCAGCAGGCTCCAAATTTTGCATCATTTTCTCGCAGAACATTAAACTTCTGCTCCAATCTGTAGTGCAGCCTCCACGTGTTCTGAAGCAGAAGGTTCATGGAAGAGTGAGTGGGAGCAAAGAACTACATTAAAACCCAAAGACAGTCTTCAGTGTCTTACATGAAATGTATTGCCATCAGAACAACCATTTTCCACTTTTTCCCAAAGAAATTAAAGTCTCTAAAATACTGCAAAACATCTCACCGAATAAGGAATTAGCTAATGCGTGGCAACAAGGGGTAATGTTTTTTAAATTAAATGTGTAGTATTTGACCTGTTCCATCAGCTCTAAGTTATTCACAGCACTTGCACCCAGATACACATGCAGGGAGGGGTCTAGTTTCCATCAAGAGGCAACTGATGCCTGAAGATTACAGACCCTCACCTCCCTTGGCCAGGAGAAACATGGAGTAGGAGGGGATTTGCAGAAGACAAGGAATCCAGATGCTTATTCTGAACCTGGTTTATGCAAGGCAGAGTTGTGTCTAGAGCTTCCATGTGAAACACTGACATAACTTACTTCCCCCCCCTCCCCCCCCCTTTTCCATTGCTCCTTTAACTACCATTAATTTGACATTCATGAAAAGATTTTAAGAGGTTCTGATATTAGGCAAAATCTCCATTTCTTAGAGGTGTTCAGTCACAGGTGCTCAGCTGTGAAAATTAGTGTAGCAACTTTTCATAAAAGAAGCGTCTCCCCAAATTTAATTGAAATCAGAACAACCCGATCCTTCTGACAATTACAGCTTCAAGAATGTACAGAACCGCCCCCAACTACAACAATTCCTCTTTACTGCTCCTTCACAGCCACTCCACAGCACTGTTATCTCTCAAATTTTCCCTTTAATGACCAATATCAGATACCTAAACTGTTCAAAAGTATGGATTTTCCACCGTAACTGTGTAATACAATTTTTAAATAACTGAGGAAATTGAAGCCTTTCACTTTTAACTATAGCAAGATTTCATTTATTGTTGTCTGTCACCTTTTTACTGAAGCCATGATTTATAGCCCCAGCCAAACTGGTGAGTACCAGCATGACCTGCATCGCATTTCTGCTTTAGGTTCTACACTCCTGTGCCCACAGACACTGTCTGAGGTTTTGATGTACGCAACATTCACTGGACCTGCGCCTGGTAGCACCAGTGCTTGCAGTGACATTCTGTAGAGCAATGAGCTATTTTCTGCACTGATTTGCTGCTCGGAAAATGGGTTCATTCCTTCAGGTCTGACATTCAACAAAGGAAAAGAGGAAAGTTCAAAAACTGTTACTTGTATAATTTGAGTTTCTGTATATTTTTTTTTAAATCTTACTTTAAATCAGTCTTTAAAATTATTTTTTTAATCACAACATCTCTTTTTGTGCTAATTAAGTTGTCTGTGACCTAATCTTCACTATTTCTAGACTTTTTCTTGCTGAGTCCCCAGTGATGTACTTCCTCATATCCCCTTTATATGAACCTTAGTGAGGTCATTCATATAAATTTTATTCTTTTTTATTTTTTAGTCTTCCTCATCACTCATATGCCATCTGTTCTGTCCATACATTGCAGAAGAACATATTTTTAAATTGCCTCAATGAGATCGGTTTTATTCAGCTCACTCACTATGTACATCAGTCTGGGCTAATTTACTTGCGTGAAGTCACCCATACTCTCTCCGCTTGCGTTTCACCAGCGCTGTATGTTTGTAGGCTTGGCTCTGCTAAAGCTGGCAGCTCTCCTTCTGTCTGCATTAACCATACCAAGTTGTACAGAGATAGAACAAACCTCATCTAAATCAAGTGATGCTGCTACATGCTCTCTGAAGATCCTATAGCGTGGTCACTAGTTTTTTGGGGGTTTTTTTGTTTGGTTTTTTTTTTTTTTTTTCTGTAACAGGATGTGGCAAGCAGTCAAATCTTCATATTCTTTCCTGTTGGTTTAACTAGGTTATCAAACTAGAGCAAGTTTTAAGCCATCCAAACTATTTATTCGGGTGTGAAGGGACTCAGTCACAGAAGTACTAATATAAGTTAGAAAGTTTCTTGTCTACAAATTATTTACCCTGGAAAAAACACAGATGAGTACAAGTTCCAGTGAAAGTCACCCTTGCCTTCCATCAATAGCAGACCTCATTCAGGCAGCCTGTGCTGCTCAGACTTGACCATAACACAAATACCCCATTCTGAAAGGCTGTTCAGATACAGTTCCCCATGTCTTCTTAAAGGCATACTAGGTGGAAGATTGACAAAAGATACTATAAATCTTCTGTTTAAAAAGTTCCAATAGGTCAAGAACTTTGGGCATATTGTATTTCCTTCTACAGTACTAAGACGAGTACCATCTTCTATCTTAACATTCAAAATCTATTCCCACAGAGAAAACAACTTATTAGTAAACAACTAACATTTCCCACAGTGAAAACAATTTATTTCCCACAGAGAAAACAACTTATGAGCAGAAAGCACACGGGAAAGGCAATCTGAATTCTGCAGAGCAGCTGCTCATCAATAACACTACTTTCAAAACATGCATTATAACGACCTCTATTAGAGCGTGCATAGTATGGTGTATTACATCAAGTGCCTACATTGCTGAGACTTCAGGTCTTGATAGCAGAAATGTATTAAGTCTTCTAATACTCTGTGTGTAATCCTGACACACCTGGAAGTCTTGGTTTAGAAACTGCGAAGCAAAGCTTGACATGTTTATACCTCAAACAACCTCCACAGGAAATAGACCCATTAAGGGCAAATCTCAATTTCCATTTTTTTATTCCACCAAGATTGCCTAATATAAAGGCAGTTCTCAAAACATGATTAAAATTAAGGTTTGTAGCAAAGAAGCATCCCAAGGTGTGCTATCAAAATAAAAAAAAATAAAAAGATGAAAATTACAGGTACCCATATTAACCATTATTTCACCTTTAAGTGATATAAAAATGAATGCACCCCTGTACAGCAAATAAAAGCACGAAAAAGGACCAAAGCAGGCTTGTTTTTAAGTTTGAGGTCTAGAAGTCAAGGTTCAAAACTCAAAATGTTTTTGAAAAAAGGAAGTACTTGAAATTAACTTCACCTTTTTTTTTGACAGGAGCTTTGCTCCCCCCATGGCATGCAATCTGCACGCAGCACTTCTTAAGCCCCAGCCCTGAAGAGCTTGTGTTTGTCCTCCATGGAGGCAATCCATGAGCGTTTGCATGTTTGTGCAGCATGATCAGGGATGTTTACAGAACTATTCATCATTTCATTCTGTCCTGTCCAGAATCACTGATTGTTTCTTGAAGCAGAACAGCCTCAAGAAAGGTCCACATATCTTCAAACTAGATAAATTAAACTTTGAATGCACTGGTACTTAATGCCACTCAAGATAGATTGGCCATGCATCATCGTACAACAGCATATTTTAAAAGCTCAAAGAAGAGTAGTCTTTTTTTCCCGTTACTTTTTCTTTTTCCCCCTTTGGGGAGGAAATAAAGGGTTCCTCTTACATCTTCCTCCCTGTAGGTCTTGTACCAGACTTTCTGATGTCCAACAACTGCAGAAGAGCTACAAACAAACTTGGCTTCTTCCTCATTTTTTCCACATTTCTGTCTTTTAACTTTCATAAATGCGTTAAGCTAATTAAACTTTCCCTGGAGCATATGTCCCAGTCTTGAATAAACATCAAATTAGGACCAGACCTCCAAATTTTACTCCAGATGAAGCACTCCTGAATGGTGCCACCACAACTGAGAAGCAGTGGTATTCCTTATTCAGGATGAAGGGCAGCATTCACATACTTCTCAGGATGTAGATTGTGTACAATGAAGTAGAGGCTGGTTTATAACTTAGAAGTAGTTGTTAATAAAAATAAAAACAAAACTGTCAGTTTTTTCTGGGTGTCTGTGGATGAGCATCTTCCAGTCCTGAATTTCTGATTATATCCTCCTAGACCAGCACAGGGATGACCAAGCAACGTGAGACACTTTCTCCTGAGGCTTGAGCAGACCCTGATCTTGCAGTCCTCACTTATTTCTAGCCTCTTCAGCACAGAAAGCCCTGGCACTAAAGCCCCCCCTCTTCCCGTACCGTGCAAACAGACAGCAAACTTTGACTTAGTAATGAGGCAGAAAAAATGGGAGTGAGAAGCTGGTCTTGTTCAGTACTGTGATTTATTTCAGGTTGGCAGCTCAGACAGCTACCGTGCTTTCTTCCAACCTGTTTGCTTGATGGATGGTGTCCCAGCACGAGGGGACAGAGAAACTGCAGAGGTGATGGCAGCCTGCCCTCAACTCATGTTTGGTTGATGAACCAGAAGGACCTGCACAGCATTTGAGTGCAGTGAGGAAGGCTGACTACAGGATAGAAAGAAATCCAAGAAACAATCAGCTTTTAACACAAGACTCACTCACAGGAGGGAATCTAGGGGAAACTATGACTTTCTATCACTTTAAAATTTATGTTGGGTAAGAGCACAATCAGACCTTTTGCGATTGTATCTTTTTCCCATTGCGTTTCATATTCTTGAGGCTCAGCTTGGTTATGTGGAATCTATTATCAGGTCCTCACACAGGCACAGCTCCCATTAGTGTCAGAAGGAGTTACCGTATGCCTGCTTATCGAGAGGAGAGCAGGCTCCCCTGTGGCAGGACTTCTTTCAAAGAAATACCTCACAGAACTATCGAGAAAAAATACTTGAAATTTTAAAGCCCTTCAGGCAACAATTATAGCTCTGGTGGTCCTTCAGAGGAGCATAAAGGGCCCCATTAAATGAAATAATATTAGTATTTGATACCTGGCAGTGACTCAAAACAATTATGACATGAGAGGACACTTAAGTTATATTTCAAACAAGGGTATGAGCAGGTGGCTGCTTTTCTAGTCTGCTATCTTTTGCCTTCCTGGGCAAGAAATATGTGTTTATAAAAATCATCTCCAGATCTCCATTTCCAGCTAGGCAGAGTAACTGTTCTTTCCAAGAGCTTTCATTGCAGCAGCAGGACCAAGTCCTTCAGCTGTGCCCACACTCTCAGCCAGCAAGGCTTTCCACTTGTTGAGAGTTTCACTTGACCTGGGCCAGCTTGCAGGAGCAGCTGCAGAAATGAAAGAGAGCTCCACTGTAAACCTGGGGCCAAAGGTCACTTTTCCAGCACTATTTTGACCATGACTCACTTCCTCCCGGCAGATTGCCCATTGCATGGGGCAACCCTCTGCTTCCCAGGGGTGGGAGGATGGCAGTAAGGCATCAAGAGGTCAGCAGAGGGATAAAGACCTCATTAAAGGGGCACAAGGTAAAATTCCCCTTTTCCACAATGTGAGTACAGAAAACAAGTGAATGCAGCACTCAGTACCAAAGGAGAGGTTGTGACAGCATGATTTCGCCCCATCTTTACTTTATGAGAGACTGGCCTGTTGTTATGAAAACATTTTCATAAAGATAATTGTGGTTTTTGGTAATGCACACAGGACTGAAATCTGAGGTGATGAGTCAAAACACATTAATGTTAGAAACCAATTTTCCTACAATAAAAATTACAGAAAGCATTCTATAGCAGTGGTGTGAAGAACTTCACTTCTCCCTTCCCCCTGCAAAAAAAAAGCAAATCACGTCCAAAACAATTCAACACAATCACCTAATGAACTGAGTAGTAGCACTTATTTATCTGTCATTTCCATTATCACAGTGTTTTCCCTTCTCTCCCCAGCACTTCAATAGCTTTTTTTCTTTTCTTCTTCCCACTGTAGCACAAAAGCATCAATCTCTGTCCCAGCCAGAGTGGGAACTACCATTTCGGGCAGTTGTGCTGCCAGTGCCAAGGCGCTTTCCCCTGTTTTGTTAACTAAGATCTTTGCTCTTAGCACTCTGCTTAAAATTGAAGTGAGTAGAGGTTGAAATGGGAGAAGATGTGGCAGCATCTCCCCTCAAGCTTCACCCACTGTCCCGGCTCAGGTCAGGTTTGCAGATAAAGCTATTGATGGTGAAATACTGTAAGAACTTGTTCTTGAGCTTTATGAAAGACCTGCCAAAGGCACTTACATGTATATTTAAATGACTCTTGTGCAATTACACCAGCACCCCAGGAGCAATTCCCCCTGCTCTAAGCACTGTACAGCAGTGGTCGGAGTCAACCTCTGCCGCGAGGGGACCAGAGTCCAGTCCTTGAACCAGAGACACCAAGGGTTCACAGACAGAAAACATGAAAAGAAGGTGATGTAGAAAAACTTTAAGATATGATACAGGCGCATCTGAAAAGAAATATTGAGAACTCAATGGCCATTAGGTTTGACAGTTGTATACAGCCTGGCAAGCGATCATCATCTCCCCAACTGTTCAAAAATGTTGAGTGCCCCCAAACCTATGATAAAAAAGCAGAAGCTAAATGGAGCAGAGAATGTGGCCAGAGTTCAAATTCACTTGTGGAAAGCCAGATGACAGGTTTTGCAGGCAGTAAGACACGAGGAGAACTGTGTTCTTATTTGTATATTACAATACAAACAGATTGCAAACAAGTTCCTAATCTCGCTGCATTTCAGAATAAACCTTGGTTAATTAAAGTTGGCAGGACTTCTGAAAGAAATACAGCAGTTACCTTCAACAAGTATTTGCTGCAGTCACATGTACAAAAAGCTTGTTTATTATTCTGTAAGTGTGCCTGTTGAAGCAGATCATGAAAATTTTGGGCAGTGACAAAAAGCACCGTGTGCTTGCTGAGATAGATGCCCTGTGCAAGCCCCATGTCACACAGCACTAAAGCAACTGCGTTTGAAGAACAGAGTCCTCCTTTCTCCTCAAGGCACAGTGGATGTCTTGTACTGGGATCCTTCCCACTAGAGCCCAGTTAGCCAGTTCTGTCCACATACTTGCATTCTAAACATTAAAAAACTCCCTACATGTTGCTGTGTCTTGAATGAAAAATTGTTTAGCAAGGTGCATTGCTGGCCCTGAACCCAAGCATCTAGTGCTTTTTAGTGGGGGGAAGAGTGAATGTTTTGCCTATTTTCTTGACACTAAGCTTCCTTCAGAGATAGAGTTTTAGTCAGTGCATGAATATCTTCTAAATTACAAACTTGCCACAGAAGCAGTTAGCTACCAGGACTTAAATTCTTTTTAGGAAGGAGTTTCCTTGGTAGTTTACACAGTGATGTTACTATACTAGGAATCAGCTTATGCCTATTTGGTATCTATCAATTGCTGTGTAATTTCCTGTCCTCTTGCTTCTGCAGTAGCTTCTCTGGCTCAGATGCTCATTGGAGCCACTTTCATTGCTACGCCACCAACACTGATTTAGCAAATGGAGCTGGGATCCTTTGCTCACCGAGATCACAGACGAGAAAACCCAAGCCTATCTTTCCTGCATGCAGTCTCCTGCATTGGGACTGAGGAACAGAGCAGTGAGTGCTCTGTCTTTTCTAATCAAATTGTTCCTCTTTGCACATGATACCCATAGCTCTTGAGCTACACATGAATGCTGTCATAGACATCATAAGCAGCTGTAAAAGCTTTCCATCCTTAAGCAGAGTGTTCCAATGAGTTTATGATAGCCCATTTTATACCAGTCTGGACATATATAGACTGTTTAGGCTAAATTAGTGTCACAGCCCAGAGTCAGCCCCATTTATTACTAGCTGATGAAAGAACAAATTTCAGAGAATCACACATCTCATTTTCCCTAAAAGCATTACTGTAAGTCCTACCTTCCGCCACTGGCAGTGAACATTCCTATGTCCTCCTGCTAGACTCTTCTTTCAGGAAGTTACCTGATATGACTGATGACAGATTCTTACTATTTTGCACTCAATTTTACAACAGTCCAGTTGGCTCTTCTGACCAGTTTCCTTACCCCATAGGAAGAAAACTCACAGGAAATGTCTTCACGTGGAGCCCCTCTTAAGCTGTCTGGTTATTTGGTTTAGTAGGTTTCCCTCTAATTAGATTCTGCAGAGATGCATTTTTCTTTTTAGACAATGTGGAAAAGGAAGAATATCTGACACTGCCAGGGAGGAAAGTGTTTTGAGTATGCATACTACTATCAAGCTGATATAAAAATATCTTTTATTAACCTAGAGAATAATGAGAAGCTGTGTGAGATTCTGTACTTTGCTGTTAGTCTCTACATATGTTTTATGATGAATGCTATTGAAGTACTTTAATTACTTTTTTGTGTTAACCATTCGGTATTGAAAGGACTAGACTTGTTTATATGTTCTCAGAACTCAAATATGAAAGTAATTGACATTTCTCCTGATCAAAGGAAGTGAATTATTTCAGTGCAGAATTCAAAAGAAGTTTTCTCATAACAACAATGCATCTCAGAAGACTCTCATTACCATAATATAATCAGGTCTTTATAGCAATGGGATCAAATGCACCTTTGCACATTATAATATTCAAATGATGTTAATTATCTTGCAATGACTACATTTTATTCTAGGCCATGCAACTTTTTAAAAGTTATTTATACACTGTGGTTATTTGGACAAACCAGATCGTTCACTTAAGTGTTACTCCGATACTGCAAGCAACTGTTTGTCCTTGGAAACAGTTTAAGACATTGGGACTCTCTGTTCAAAGCAAGTACATGTTGACTGAACACGTCCCCCAGGCTGTCCAGAAGACAATATGCTGTGCTGGAAAGAGCAGCATGCACCTTTAGTGTTGAGCAGTAAAAATAAGAGAGGTGGATTCTTTCACATGGAGAAGCTTTATATCGTGCCTAGAGGGAGTGAGTCACAAAGACACCTGTGTTCACCTCCAAAGAAGTTTAGCATTTCGTAAGACTTAAGTTTTCATATTCCACATCAGTCATGAGGCAGGATCACTCTCAAGTAGCAGAGGTGAAACTAATGTCTTTATTGGAATAAATAGAATAAATAGCTTTTTCTTTTTTTTCTTTGGATTAAGCAAGATGAGAAACTGAAGAAAACATTAACAGGCATGCAGTCACAACAGCAAAATCATCAGGAATAAAGGAATTGGGCTGATGCACAGAAGTGCTTCTACACAAAGAGCAGAAAATTAGTGACAGGAACATCAATCTTAACCTCATGTAACTAAGATTCACTCAATAGCTTGGCTTAGTTTTCTGGCCTTTCTGGAAGGAAGCATCACCCTCCCTGCAGGAAGGGCATGGGAGCTGGGTGCCACAGCCAGTGTACAGAGCATAGCCCCAACAATAGGGCTACCTGCACAGTCACCAAGTTTTCCCTGGTATCTTCCATGTTCTTGCAGAGGACAAGTCATTCTCAGCATGTCAGAGAAGAGGCACGATGGGACTCTCCTCTTTCCCAGTCACATCATCTGGCTGGAAAGGCGAGAGGCTAACCACATGCACCTTCATGAGCACTAGTCAGGTCAATCATCTTAATTATTGCACTTTTCTGGTTACATATGCAAGCTATGGTCCTGCAGAACAAGAAAGTGCTAACAGCAGGAAGCCCTGTGCTTCCAACAGAAACAATAGACATGGCAGCTTGTGCTATAGGTCTGGAACCATCCACATTAAGAAGCACTGAAGCACTTGGGGCCACGGGAAGAGGGCAACATGCCAACACCGTACAGAAAACAAAGAGAAAGTCTTCAGAAATAAAACCAAAAGTTTATATTTATGCAGTAGGAAGAAAGGGGACCAGTGAAGGGATATAAAATTGATGGGACTGTCAGTGCCAGAGACAACAGCAATGACCTTAGGCTTCAAAGAGGACTAGAAGGAAGTTTAAGAGATAAAAGATGAGACTCAATGAAGCCAAAGCAGTCAAGATAGCAGATAAGATGCTGGCCATTTGTTTAGAAAGGACAGAATTTCAGAAATATTACTTAAGAATTGACAAGCTTAGGACACAATAGTGGAGAACAAAGAATTCAAGATAACTACAAGGATATGGGCTAAAAAAGGACAGATAGTCACTGAACTGCAGTTACTACATAATCAATATTTCTTCTTGATGGTTATGAAACTACAGACTCCCTGCAAAAAAAATTGATATTTCCTCTGAAGTTTAGGATGTTCAAAGAGAAAAGTAACTTCCTGAGCTCCTTTGAAAATCCAAGACTAAGCGCTGACATCCATTTGTTCTAGTTAAGGTATGCAAATATATACGTATTCATGACCAAATACAGAACCTTTCAATGACTGCATCCTCGAATTAATATATTAAACCAGTTCATGTTGTATCTCAGCCTGTCATAGACAAGTGCTAACTCAAGAAGCTACACAAGAAAATGAAATTTGAAAAAGTTTTATAATTCTGGAATAAATTGAGACATAATGAAATAGCTACCATGCTGTTCCACTTGAAACTTAATTCCAGTGTAATTCAAATGCACAGCACTGATTACCTATGCCATTTGCAGGGGGAAAAAAAAAAGGAGGGGATTTCAACTTCAGCAAAACTGAAAACAGCATCTATATTCCTACCGAAAGCAGAGGAAGAAATATATCTCAATTAATAACAACTCTTGAATTTCCAGACACTGTAGTCTCATACATGAAATAAAAGAATTGCTTTGCTTGATTTTAAATGTGCAAGTTCCAAATTTAACAGACACAAAGGCTAGATGCTCACAACTGCTCAAGTCCACGTGACTACCATTCACCTCAGGCAGACAGTAATACGTAGGCAGAATTGTTTTCTGATGATACATCCATAATGCAGCTGAAGTAACTTTGAAATAGGATCCCTGTACCAAACTCCTCAAGCAGAAGCCTAAGGGTGTCTTTTTTGGGAACACTATGCACTGTATTTTATATTTCTTAAACGTATTAATGCACAGAAAACTACCTCCCAACCAACAGGCGACCACACTGAGCCACTTTTGACCCGAGGTTTATAAGAATATTTGACTGTGAAGAGAGGTAAAAGGAGAGAAAACCTTCCTGTGCTGTAAAACATTCCTCTGGGTGGCCCCAGAGAAAAAAAACTGTGGGACTGCTGAAAAGGCTGAACTGAAGGGATCTATAGAGATCACTTTATCCACCTTTCTGCTGAAGGCACTGCCATAGATTATACCATCAAGGTCCACATCCAGCCAAGTCTTAAACATTTCCAGCAAGGGAGAGTCCTCCACTTCTCTGGGCAATTTATTCCTATGTTTAATAGTTATTTATTTATTTATTTATTGCCTCTTTCTTCTTCTACACACAATTTTCTCTGAAGCATTTTGTACCTGGTGCTTCTGATGCTACCACATTGCATTCTTCCAGAGATGCACTTCACAGAATCTTCATGGTTGGAAAGGACCTCTGAGATAGAGCCCAACCATACACATACACAACAAAACCCCCTACGTCTTGGCCACCAGAGCATGCCCTGAAATGCCACACCTACACATTTCTTAAATACTTTCAGGAATGGTGACTCACCCACCTCCCTGGGCAGGCTGTTCCAGTGTCTGACCACTCCTTCAGTGAAGTCATTCTTCCCAATATCTAATCTGAACCTCCCCTGCCTTCCTCCCCACAGCTACCTTTTATGTACCAGAAGACTGAATTACCCGAGCCTTCTCTCCTCTAGGCTGAAAAAGCCCAACTCCTTAAACCTTTCTTCACGTGCCAAGTTCTCAAACCCACTAATCATCTTGGTGGCCCTCTTCTGGCCCTCCTCTAGTTTTTCCACTCTCTTGAACATACAGAGAGAAACCCAAACTGGACACAGTATTCCAGTTAAGGCGTAACATGTACCTAATAAATCATAATGATCACACATCTTGCCTTGGGATGCTGCACTACCCACATTTCCAGAGGAACAGAGGCAGGATAGGACTGACTCTTTGTGCTTGATTATGCTACCAAAGCAAAATATTTCAGGCAGTTTCACCTCTCTCCTTGAGTGAGTCTCAGCCATGCCTGTATTGACTGCTCAGGCATCAAAGGGACTGTTAATCTTGACTGCATATAGTCTCTCTAAACCAAAGTTTTAACAAGCTGTTCAAGGATCTTAACTTGGCTCAGGATTTTAAGAGCAGATACTTTAAAACAGTCATAGAGCAAACACCATCAGTAAATGTTAGCTCTCTCCCTGCTTGCATTAGCTTTACTAATCTGTCTGCAGTTTTAATGTTGAGGGTTTAAAATACAAAACCTTACAGAGAAGTCTAAAACATGAACTAGCATCTGCAGTGCAAGAGTGAGTGGTCACATTCAGTTTCTTCTACCCAAGCTACTTCTCTTTGCAAGGAGGGTACATTTTAGCTTTAAAAACACTCTGACTCTGGAGTGACTAGAGATCCAAAGAAAGTTTGTTTGAATACAGACTGTTCCTTTGTTTACTCCTGATACTCTGTCAGGGTGCCCTGGCCATGCAGCAGAGGCACTGGATTCACTGGTGTCCCAACCACTGTGCCAGAGGGACACCCAGCCATTTACCTTCATCATTCCTTTTAAATGTCTTTTGGAAGGATGCTGTAAGCATTCCCCTGAAGAACCATTTCTATTGTGCATCATTCAGTCTCATACAACAGAACTGAGTAGAGTCCTAGGGTTTTGGTTTCGTACCCATTCTTTTTCAAGGTCAGTGTAGTGGGGGGGAAAAGGAACATTGTTTTGGTCTTGGTTTATTTTTACTGCAGTCTCACTCCCTTTCTGTTGCTTTTTTGAAGCAGACAAGTTTTTTTTAAGGAAAGTCTGAGCTTTGTCCTGTATGAAACCTGCATTTTACTGCTGTAACACATTTGCTGCCTAAATCACTACACCAGCTCGTGCACATGCAAGTCTTCACAGATGGACCAATGCTATTGTGATGACATCAAATAGTGGTGACAGTATTCAAGCAAACACTCCTGTATGATAGAAGAAAAAAAACTATGATAGCATAGTTTGCCACTTCAACACAGGTGAGATGTTGTCTGGGGCAGGAGGAAAAATTTCAGTAATTAGACTTCTATCACTTGCTTCAATTCCTTAGCCATTGAGTGAAGGTACCTTCTGATCATGACATGCCCTTGTTCTAAGCAGGGACAGGATCTCATACTGCTAATGAAGTGAGCAAACAGATTAAAACTCTGCATTTGTTCTAGATTTCATCTTCAGTAATATTTTACAATTTGGGTATGCTGCATGATTAATATGCTGGTACCAGTGAAGTGACTGTCTAAGGACTTCTTAAAAACCCACCTATCCTACAGGGCAAGACTTTTCAACTAGAAAATTAGTGTTAATACAGTAGATTTTGCTTTGCCAAGGAAAAAAAAAAAAGTCTCAGCCTCAGAACTGTATTTTAGCCAGCTCTTAATTTGCACCCAAACCAATTAGTTTGAAAGCAGTTTAAACAATCCAGGAAAAAAAAATATTTACTTCAATCAAATATTAAACAGGGCTCTATTCTTGATGTTGAGTTAAGAAAAAGAAGGAAACTATTTCTTTGTAGCAGAAGACACCATTTGTCTCCCCCCCCCACCCCCAAGACAAACCAGGCTCTGACGGTTTAATGCAATCTGCACAGGAAAACTGAACATCACTTGGTGTTTCTTCATTGCTCTGCTCCACTTTGAACATCAGGTTAAGCTGAAGTCTTGCCATGTTCCACATGCCTCACCATCGATTTCAGCTGACACTGGAAACCTCTATCCAACACGGGAGAAACTCAAACTTGGTGGGGAGCAACTAGAGAAACAGCAGCTTAAAACCCTGTGAAATAGCACAGACGTGCAAGTGGAAGGGGGTCAGCCATCAGGCAAGTGGCCTTATTTATTACTGCCACATCTGACATGCTCCAGCTGTTCTCCCAGCCCCCTACCACCTCTTCTTCAGTATGAGCAATTATTCATTTAAAAAAAGAAAATAATTTAACTACACAATAACTGTTTGCTCTAACAATACACAAGGAAAAATAAAAGGAAGATAGTGTACGAATATGTCCCAAATTGGAAGAGTTCTCCCCAAAACTCTCTTATAACTAATGCAAGCAACTCTATCTACTAAATGACTGGGGAGTGCAGGGTACCAGTCAGGAAGTATTTATAAAACACTCAAACTCTGCAACAGAGAAACAGCCACGCTGACCTTGTTATTGCCTGGGTTTTTTTTGAATTGTGATCTTTCTTGTACAACTCTCCAGCTCCATCTGAAGTCATTTCCCACTGACCAGCTGCACTCCTCCGTCAGCAGCATGGACACCTTTCCATATCCATTCCTCAAGATACCCAAAAATTTCTGACCAAAATGGAAATGTTTGCTTTTCAAGGCAGTTATGGATCTCAGATGGGCAGCCTTTGGAAAGGTTTTTTGTTGTTTTTTTTTAATGAAGTCTCCAGGAATTTAGCTAAATTATCTTGGCATGATTGCATGCAGTAATTACAAGAAAACAGAGATGCAAGCCCAAAGGAGGCAAGGCCTTTATAGACTAATTGTTGGAGTGAAACACCTTCAGCTAAGTCTTTTTCCAAAATAATTCAAAGGTATGTGGTCGAGTCCTGTTTAAAAAATAAATGAATAAATAATTAAACCAGGAGGAGTTGTTTCTCCTACCTCTTAAGATTCGAAATTGCACTCATTTGGTATCATGTAGCACTCTGAGAACTTAAGCTGGGCAATGTCATATCTCAGGACACTTGCATCCTGTAAATTTGGCATTTTTTTTAATTACATGTAATACATATTTATTTTATCAATATTTAGAAACACTTAATTTGGTTCGATCCTTTTCTTTCAGGTCAAGTCCCCATTCCACATCCATCTGTTTGATCCAGGTGAGGTCTCAGTTCAGAAGTTTCCCTTGATGTTACAGGTTGACTCAGGAACTTACTGGGAGGCTGGCAGGAGCTCCAGAAAAGCCTTTCAGAAGGTCCTGAAGCTGAAGTCATGCCAGCCTTGGGCTTTGTGGTCATTTTTTTGACTGCTTATTTGTTTCCACCACCTGCAGTTTTTTAGGTAGTCACAGAGCTCAACCTCTGGGAGATCAGCATGTGGTCCTTCACAGCAAGCTTCCAGACAGATAGACAAGTAAACATGCATGATCTTAGCTTTGTGGCAGATGGCAAGAAGCTCTAAATTTATTAAGGGGAAGAGGGGTTTATTGCCATAGCAGCAGGAGAAAACTTGTGCAATTAGCAGATCTCCCTTGCCCAGGATCTTCCCCTTCTCCCCTTCATCAGATTAGGGGTGGGACAGGTGAAATGCAGCACTGCCAATATGCAGTGGGACTACTACAGTAATTACCTATTTGATTTAAGCACAAAACTTGCATGTAAGTAGCACTAGAGTTTAAGCAGGCACTAAAAATACCAAAGCATCCAAGCTCTAAGGACCCCTAGCTCAGTGCCAGCGTGAAGATGTGAGCCATAAGTGAGGTGTTTCCTTACATCTTCATGTGTGTGTGTTGGAGTAGAAGTGACTTACACATCACTCCATCCACAACCCCTCTAGTGAATTATAAAAAAAAAAAAAAAAAAAAAAAAAAAAGAAAAAAGAAAACAAGAAAAGCAGCAAATACAGGATCTCTACCTAGGAGCTAGGAGCAGAAGGCTTTCCAAAAAGCCTAAACACTGGTTTTGCAGCTTACATAATTACACATTTCTTTTGCAATGTGTTTCATACATGTATATATTAAATAAAAAAATAGGAATATTTGGGAGGCTCAGATGCTGAGTGATGGCCTCACAGTCATTTAAGGTAACTCCAAGAGTTATCTTAAAGGTAAATGAACTTAAAGAACATAACTTGGGTACCAGAGCCATCACATATTTCAAGCCCCTTAGTAAACAACAAATCCTCCTTCTCACTAGAGCTAATTAGCCCAAACTAAATTTTATGCTATCACCACAACCAGCTTGGACTGTCAAAGCTATGTATTTTCAGCAGATACATTTTTGACGGTTTTCAGAAATACATGGGCAAAAAAGAAGAAAGCAAAAAAGACAGTTATGTCTGCAACTAATACAGTGGTCATCTGTGGCCAAGTAACACTGTCTTCAAATAGCCCAAATTTTGGTGTTTCAAAGGGTGTCTCCATAGACTTTGTTGAAAAGAAATTTAACTCAATTTCAAATTTTCTCTTATCTTATGAAAAATGTCAATATTGCTTTTTTAAGCAGCCAGAAGGGCCAGGACACACTGTCCCACTGAACTAGTGACAGTCAGGCAGCAGCGGATGGGGACTTGAAGACACCCTGCCATCTAAGCTGGTCACTAAAGTGCCCACCTGGATCCATGGTACCAAATCCATCTGCCAGCAAAGCCCTGCTTTTTTGACCTGCTTTCGGGCTGTACAGCTCAGGAGAGACAGACAAGCCCAAAACCACAGAGTTCTGTTCAGCTGTTTAACAACACACCCAAAGACAAACAACAAAAATCCAAAACAAAACAAACAAACAAAAAACAACCACATCCCCCCCCCTAAAAAAAAAAAAAAAAAAAAAGGAAAAAAAAAAAAAAAAAAAAAAAAAAACCCCAAAAAAAAAGAAAAAAAAAAA
>VZRU01011000.1:0-99416 GCA_013398155.1 Pedionomus torquatus | reverse complement strand
TGGTTTTTGTGTTTTTTTGTTTTTTTTTTTTTTTTTTTTTTTTTTTTAATTTGAGATGCTTAAAGAAAAACTCCACACCCAGAATTTGCAGGCTACAAGACAATACCATTCCTTCCATATTCCCATCCTCCCTGATTTAACACTACTGGATACTTTTCTCTACAGAACAACAAATAGGATTCCTATGAGTTGCTGCAGGATTTGCCAGCTTTCCTCCACAGACACAACACGTCAAACCACTCCGAGAAGCATTCACATTTATTCAGGGCAAACCATAGATCAGCCCTTCAGATGCTCCTTACACCCCTTAAAGGCCCTTGCGTAACTGGATTCGTGTCCCAAGGTCACTGCACTTTACTAATTTGTTGAACTTCCTAGCCATTTGAGTCGAGAATTCAATC
The DNA here is from genome assembly GCA_013398155.1 of Pedionomus torquatus. NCBI lineage: Eukaryota > Metazoa > Chordata > Aves > Charadriiformes > Pedionomidae > Pedionomus > Pedionomus torquatus. Next base: position 99,015 of record VZRU01011000.1, on the reverse strand, counting down.
TGATGGGTTTCTCTCTTTTCTACCTCAGAATATAATATTTTGTACACCAGCCTCCTGCACAATGACATCAAAGACACACATTTGATAACATGCAGAGGGTACCATCACAGGGAGATGCATTCTTACCTTTATCACCCCCAACATCATGCTGTCCAAGACACAGTTCCATCAGTCTGCAGCTGTCTTAATGATATGGGGAACCAGGCTTAAAGGTAGAAAACCAGTTCAAATAAAAAAAAAAAAAAAAACCAAACACAAACAAAAACAACAACAAAAAAAAAACCACCAAAGCATATAATTTCTACAAGCTCCTTTGAAAAATATGTTGTTCACATAGCCAGTGCACCAGCAAAGAATAAGAGGGTTTTTAATCAAACACAAGGGGTAAGACACTTACAGTCTTGCCATCTTCAAACACAGCCATCCTAAATTTTTACCAAACACAACATATCAGGCTGTCATATAACGAACTGATACACTGACACTTGACATTAGTTTACATATACCAGCATCCAATACAATTAGGCAAAAAACTAAACACAGTCAGCCTTGTCAGCACTCACACAAGCTACGTGTGCCACTAGGAACTGGAACATATATTTGGCTTGTTTATTATGATGCATTTTCATACTGGCATTACAACTGAATTAAAGGTGAAGTTTCCACAGACTTCTTGCCTTCCCACTTTAGGTCATCCTACTTAAAGGTTAGGTAACAGGTTACTTTTCTGTAACTAGCAAAAAAAAGAGAAAAAAAAGAGTCCCTTATCACAGCCTGCTCCTTCCTTTGCCTTTGCTGTGATGCTTGTCCCTCCTCCCCCAGGCGCATTTTTCATTGCTCTTTTTGGTATATCCTTTTTCATATTTTTCTGCTCCTTTTTGTATATCCTTAACCCCTACAATAAACACAAACTAACACACAGACTCCATACCTTGCCTATCTGCAAGTGAGTACACAGGTTCAGACCTGTGAAATGACCCAAACAAAAATAAAAAAAAATAAAATTTAAAAGACCTAGCATCTAATAATGAAAAAAACTGAACTGAAAAAGGGAGCAGGGGAGAGTTGTTTTGTTAGCTTTTTTTTTTTCCTGGGAGTTATAATTCTTTTATCTGAGGGGTTTTATGGCTAGATTTTATTTGCAGCAATACCTCCAGAACTGGTATTTCCATATGTTTTTTCCACTGGAAAGTCCTCCCTGCCTCCACCTCACCCTCCAGACTACACGGTTTCTTGAATTCGTACATCTATCCTGCGTTTCCTTGGAGCAAGTGATAAGTAGACCCATCTGTAAGTATCTGTACTGTGTTTTTCCATTCCAGCTGAGAGCTGGCTGAAGGTCAGAGCATAAATTACATTTACTACAACACATTTTGATGGGCTGAATCAATACCCATGATCAAGTACACTGTGCAGGTTCCCAACAAGGACAGATCTCCACTCCTGTCATGAATTCTTTCCGTTCTTTAAATCATAGCTATCTCCATTATTCCACTGTCAAAATAACCCTGTTTTTTTGACAATGCAGCAAAACATATTCTGCAAGAGATGACATTTCTCTCTGAATTCAGTTTAATAAATTCCCTCAGGATTTTTCCACAAAGGCAACGGCAAAGGAAAGGGTAGAAATCTATAGAAAAGTTACCAAATTCAAATATCAAAGGAGTGTCATAGGTCTGCTAGAGAATTAGAGGAGACCTAATTTCTCTGCATTGCTGTGGCTTCGTTAAAATGTGTAACTACATGCACAGTCTTCTTGGGCTAGAAACTCAACGCTACATACACCATTCAGGAAATACATGGGGTTAAAATAATATGCAATAAACCCATGTTCCTGTAGGATATACCCTTTAAAATAATCAGACCAAAATGCGTTTATTTTTCCAACACATTACACAGAACAGAGTGTTAGTTTTTCATGGTATGGGAAGTATGCTTCAACCTCACCACTGTCCATCTAGAGTCATGTTTTAGTTGTTCTCTTTTCAGGTCATTCTTTGGGGGGAAATCGCTCAGTGTCAAAAGTTTTAAATCATATCTCTGGCCTGCAGTTTCCATTTACCATTGGTTGTGGGAGAAATGCTCCAGGGACTAGCAGGAGACTTTTAAATTATTCAGTCCCAGTTAATTCCAAATAAAACACCATTTATTCAAACCCAAATTAAAAAAGATTACCCAAACATTAAAAAAAAAAAAAAAAAAAGCCCCAAACAACCCCCCAAACCACTGGCAAGAAGAGCACTGCTACCCCACACTACTAAACAAACAGTCCCAAAAAACAAACCACCCACCCCGCCATCAAAGAATGCTTTCAAGAATACCTAGAATAAATAAATTTAGCATCTTTGAAAATTTTGGCCAAGTTCTGTTCAGTCTGACAACCATTGGACTAGGAAAAGAGAGTCTCTCTTGTAGTAATGCCTTAATTTTTTTTTCTCATTTCTCTCCTAACAGCCTCTCCATTCAATTAAGCACATGACCCCAAGTGTACCGAATATTTCTGAACAACAAGCACTTAATAAGCACACATGTATAGTCCTGGACCGCATTTAAGTGTTTTCATGAAAGTGTATATCATTTCAAGATTGCTTCCAGCAGCTATGAATAATTAAACTGAAGTTGGACATGTGATTAAAGATTATGATTAAAGATCTGGCACTTAATTTATCAACCGTAACTGGCTCCACAACTACCTGCACATACACGCTTATTCTTGTGATCCCAGCCAGCCCAAGGACCTGAGGATATATAGTGTGTACACTAGTGTGGAATTTATAGCACCATAGTCTGTCCTGGCAAAGTACATATTTCTCCAGAGAGCTCAAAGAAGGAATTTAGGGTCACAACTACAGCTACCACAGACTCAAAATGCCTCACACTTTGGGAAGCAGGGGGAGGAAGGGAGGGGTAGGCATTTCATACCTTACTTCAGATACTGGCCTGGGATATGAAAAGGCCACAGGCATCACTGAAATACAGGTCAAGGACACAAGCTTTCTGTGACCAGCTGCTTTGGAATCAGTCTTGAGGACACAAATTCTAATGCCGAGACATGCAGAAGCTGAAAGTTTTGAAGTGAAACCTGAAAATTATTAGTAATACAGAGAGTTTGACAATTAATACATTTTAAATTTTTACTATAAATGCAATGAAACACTAAATCAGTTGGAAAGTAGAGTTCAGGGAAGGTCAATTTCTGACTAAGCTGCAGTTCCAAAAAAAAGGCCATTTTCAACCAATAAAATCCAGGTATCCCCAAAGAAGTGAGAAGACATTCTTTCAAGGGCTGTATAGCAGTATGGATTATTGCACAGACAGCCACTAAAAATGACTCTGCTGACGATCACAATGACACATCTTTCTCTCACACAGCCTTATTCCACTGAGCAAGAAGAATTTGGCAAGGCAGAAAACAGCAAGGTAAGAGAGAAAGCAAAGAGAAAAAGCTGTTAAACCTTAACCTTTATTCTTTGCTTAAATAATAATAATAAGAAGGAGGTATCGATCTCTGTTCCCCTGGAGAAGCTCAGCAGATCTAAGCAGGGAAATAAACTACATTAAACAATGTGGTTCCCATGGAAGAACAAAAATTGTTTTAGGACAATCTTCTATTTTTTTCCCCTAATTTGAGACCAGGCAGAGCTTCCAGAGCAAAGAAAGAGATTTACTTACCACACTAACAGGGTACCCACCATGTACCTTAGAGAGGATATCTCAGAAAGAAGTCATTTCCCTACCCCACGGGAGTAGGGCTCCCTATAGCACCCAACAAGGTGGATTTCAAAAGCTGTAGAGATTTTGGAGTTGGTAAAAGCTCTGTAGAAGCTGGTTTTATTTACCTTTAAGAGCTACAGCTTCATGGGACAGCCCTTCTGTGCTGCACATGGAATGGAAGCTGCAGCATCCCTTGTCACAGGATTTGTCTGGCGTTGTTAAAGCAGAGCTACAGAGTTTCCTAAGTTTCGGTTGCCTTGAGGTCATATTACGTAGCTATGCTTTACCCTGGATAAACATCTAATCTCCTAGGATAGATCAGCACAGCAACAAATGTAACATGTTTGGGTTTGGTGGTTTGTTTGGGTTTTTTTATAGATGTTTAGTGTTTCTTGGTTGAAGAGTTAAAGATTTCATACTCGACAGGCTGGCATTGGAAAAGCAAATTCTGCTTTTTTATCAATAATACATAAGTAATGAAAAATATAGTGCTGTTTTTTAATCGTTAGCTATTGCATTGGTCCCACACAGGAAAGACAAACAGCATCCGGACTGCTGAACAGGGTATCTTCACTGGACTCCACTGATAATAAATGCAACTCACCCTACACTGCAGTCATGCTGAAGATGCACCTGAGCAGAAGGAACAAACCCCATCACTTAATGTTCTTCCAATCCCTTTCTCAGATGAAAATAAAGCTCTTCTGACTCCTTAGTGATGTATTAATTTTGATGCATTAATTCATGAAGCTCACAGTATCTCCGATATCTTGATAAGGGCTGCCCACTGATAAGTGCTGTCTAGTGCCCTGTTTTGCAGCAGCTTTTTATTTAAAAAAAAAACCCACAACAACAATGTCAAACTTTTGTAGCTTGTGGAGCATACATTACTGTTTCCCCGGGGCTGCAGTAACCTTGTACACTTTTCTCACTGAACACATTTCAAAGATAGGGATTTTTTTTACCCTAAGAAATAATCCATATTTTATACCCCACAGTGAGGAAAGCCCCAAGGCTCACCTCTCAGCTGTTTAACCATATCAAAGAAAGGTCCACTGGTGCAGGAAGGCCAAAGCACTTAATAATTCACCACTTGCATTATGAAACAAAAGCAGTTTCTAAAAGTCCTTCCCTGCATCCTACAACATCCTACAATACAGTACTATACTTGCATCCTAGAGAAAAGAACAGCTTTAAAAATAAAGAGTCTTCTGTGAGATCTCGCAATTAACCCAAATAGGAGCCCAACACAGAAGATTTCAATCTGGTGTTTTGGGTTAATACAATTCAGCTCTAGGACCACGGTGGCACTACAGCCAGAGAGATGCACTGTGGGAGGACTTGGGTTAGCAGAGAGGAAAGAAATCGGTAAGGACCAACCATGCCCACCCAAGAGCTGAAGCTGTGTAAGAAAAGTCTGGCCCAACTCCATCTAATAAGGATCCGTTTGCTTCCACTTTCCTGAAGATGTGTGTGTATCTTCCAAAGATTAATTGGAGTTAAACGGTTAAATTCCCTGTGGTGATCGAGTATGCCAAGAAACGTGGCTAGTCAAATTGTCTTGTCATAGAAACCTGCCCATGCTTTCACTTGAATTATGATAGCTGTGAAGACTGTTAAATGTCTCTTCATGGTTTGCCACTCCTTCCAGCAAGGAGATACACACACATGCAGTTTCTTAGAGATTTTTTGAGACTGCTAAAAGCAATTTTTTAGTATTAAGCAGGTATTTTCTAATAGTTTCACAATTAAGATGAACATTTGTCCCCATGTGTAACTATCCCATTTATCCTCAACACAAATTATTATGCTTGACCATGATGGTAATACCTGATCTTCCTTCTAGCCATGTAGAAGAGATTGGATCATCCTGTAACTAAAGAGAAATACAACCACACACCCCTCTCCCAGGACATTTGTCTCCAATGTGGCAGTAGCAAGGGGTAGCTCCTGCCTGACACAGTGGAAATATGTTATCTGCATGAGAGAGAATATGATGTCTGAGACTTAAAAACAAAACTACTCACTGGTAGGTAGTGTTACAGAGATGAATGTCCCATTTCTATCCTTTAGCAGCACATGTACTCCAGGTCACCACTAACAAAGTTTAACACAGATCCCAAATGGGCCACAAAACCAAAACCAAGAAGAGCCTATTTTGCTTCAATCAATATTGGCATTGTGTTAAGGAATTACCAGGAACAGATATGATGCTAATCTCTTTAGCATCTGCCTTGGGGTATGTACTGTGTTGTCTCAGCACCAAGTCCTGTGGAACACCTTTAGAAAGGAAAATGAACTGAAAAAAGAGTGTTTTAAATTGCCACTAAAAAAATAAAAATAACTTTTAATAAGATATGTAAGCATGAAAAAGAATACTACTACACTTTTAACAGGACAATGCCACATTGTGCAGCTCCTTTACCTTCCTCCAGTTAAAGCCAGAAACAGAGCATACTGTGCTTCACATTACAGAGCTTCAGGGATGAATTTGGACCACATGGGAACTGTACGGAAAATAAGCACTGGCATACAAAAAATACCCCATCAAGCTGTAAAATCCTGCAGTTTGAAATTAAAGGATGCGTTATTTGGACAGGGTGTGGGCATGGAACTATTTAAAATATTCTGCATGTCCCATGAACACGCTCTGCACAGCTCCCACCAACAGGTGCTTCCGCAGCTCCGCCCAGTGCCACAGACCCAAGGGATGCCCTGAAGATGCCGGGAAGAAACAGCCACGGAGGCTGAACCTCCACCTGCCCCGGCTGACAAGCCACTTGCTCACCCCACGAGCCAAAACACACACCGCAGGATGGGGAAGGCGTCCATGTGAGTAACAGAACCCTCGACTCAACATTTCTACCCTAAAAACTATTGTTCTGGAATGAACAATTAGGTCCAAGATACCTCAGTCTATCCTAATTACATAGGACCAGGGAACTGTGAAATTTGAACCTGCACCCAAAAGCCTGCAGGGTTCTGTTTCTGACACTTGCTGCCACCTATCTTCACCTTTTCTTACCTTAATTCTCTTATCTATAAAACAGGGGGAAGAAAAAAATAAAAATCATTGCCTTGAGGTCCCTGTATATGAGCTGCTCTATCAGAGCTGGGTATTATACTGAGAGTTATTAAATAAAACCTAACAGGGCCTAACCCATTTCTTAAGGAAGATTTCAGCTCACCTAGGATTTTAAAAGAAGTAATCCCAGATAAATCTCATCTCTTCTCTATTTCTGTAACATGTTTTTCACTCTGTTTTTCCACTGTGAAATCTCTCAAGTAAATTCCACCCGTTCCTTCTTTTTCCAAAGTATAATGTCAGTTGTCTTTCAGCATTCAGAAACCGATCTGATCTCCTGGGCTTTATGTACCAGAATTTGGAGTGATAAATGCTTCTGCCTCACCCCCAGGAATTTCAGCTGTTTGTCTTTGGGGTTTACAGAGATGAGTGACTGAAAGAAATAATATATTTTTCTTGCTTTGCATTGTATGCTTGTATAAAAAGATTCTAATATAAAAACGGCTTCGACAGCAGCAATACTTCTCAATAAAAGAGCTGCTCATAGGAATTTTATACTGGGTGATACAGTTTCAAATAAGGACATAAATCATGTTCCATTACTTCATTTGATTCTTTGGGGAGCATTTAAGTTTAGAGCAAAGCACAGTATAGATTTTTGCTACTGAGGAATAATGTCATTAATTGCAATCTACAACATATTCACTCAATTAAATGAGCTTCACTATGAACTACCTTGCTATAAAAATACCACACCCCTCCATCTTACACAGGTCCAGCACAGGATTACTGGAAGAACTTACTACTCCTATTGGAAAAGCTTATGAAGAAGCAGATGCTAGAATTAAATTTTGGAAGATACACCAAAACCAGTCGCTGTGTAAGATTACAGGGACTTTTTTCCTCTTCCAGCAGGGCACTTTCAGCCTCATTCTACTACCATACTACCTTCACATGACTTGATTTTAAGCAGATGAAGATTTAAAACAGGTAAAGCTATTTGATCAAGCTTCCACCTGCTTTTCCAACTCCAGACCCAACAGACCATTCATTCCAGTAAAACTTGCTTCACTTCTGCTCCCTTCCCTACCAACCTCTCGACCCATGGCAGTTACAGCAGTGACTGTTGGATGAAGGTCTGTTCTTGTGATGGAAATCAAGAAATAATACACAGAATTAACACTCATTTCTCCTAGAGAGAGCTACTGTAAACATCGGTGCCATCATCACCTATGGTGTTTAGCTTCATATTTCAAACATGCTGGACAATATGCCTGCTCAGTTAAATTCTTTCTAGGTTTCAAACACACATTGAATCTTTTTGCTGGTTTTCCTTCATCATGTTGGTCTCTAAGTAAACATAACCGCTTCTTTTTCCTTTTACTCTTCCTTTTTAAATATAAGCATAATTTCCATGAGAACCGTTTCTGTCTGCATTGCAGACCTAAAACAAAACCCTTGCCTCATCTACCATCCTACATGCCATTTAGACTTACTAATTTATACTGAAAACTTGGTTTACTGCAATATTTTACTGTTGCGTTGATCCCACATTATGGGGACAACTATCCAGGCTTTAAGAACAAGCTACGCCGACTGCTCAAAGGATGAACCTCCTGACCTCATAATATGCATCTTTGTGAAAGAATCTGATACCTGAAAATAAGTATCTCCTGGGTTTTTACCACCAGAATTGTCATTTATGCTCTGTGCAAGATCTAATGCCACTATAACTGTATCACTGTTGTATGGTTATGCAGCTGTGCATCACAACATATATTCAATAAATACATTCTACTCTTATGGTCAGAATAAAGTACCCAGATCCTTGATGAAAGCAACACGCAGTACTTTTCCCCACGTATTTCACGCAAGCATAGAACAGATACGTATGAAAAACACACCAATTCTTATTTTCTGGAAACAGCACATGGAAAGCTAAGATATGCACTGTATTGTGAGGGATGCACAGAGTCTTCTTTTCTGTTGACACATATCATTCAGAGAAAGGCATGGAATAGGAAAATAATTCAATTAAACTGTCTTTATTCTTGTTTTTATGTGTAACGACTATCTAATAACAACATGCATCACCTCAGCAGCCATATTTATAGTGACACGCATGGCTTCTGCTGAATATATTGGGAGTAAAAGTTCTGTGTTTTCCAAAGCTCTGCTGAACAAATTAAAATTTTAATTAATATTCTTTTTCATTATTTCCTTCCTCTGCCCCCTCCCCAACACCCCTCAAGATTACGGACCTGAAAGTAAAACAGTACAGTACTGATTTTAATGTGTGCTACGAGCTGAATGCCAAACAAAAATAACCAGTTTGCACAGTGGCCAGACTCAGCACTGTCACATCAATGACCAGTTGTAAAATTGGTGATTAAACAAATGTGCCTGACCTCACTTGAGAGGTTTCATAACCAGAGGAAGCAATAACTTGATAACCATATTAGATGTTAACATATAAAAATCAACTGCATAAGATTAAAGTAATAAAGTGATTGATTGCAGCTGAATATTTCCAGTACACCCAGTTGAGCAAGCCTTTTGAATTGCCAGGAATATAATGAAGTCTCTGCTTTCGATTAAGGAACTCTCTCCTGGCTGCTGCAGGTCAGCAGTCTAGTAAAGGAGGAGCAGCAGGAGTGAGAAGGAGTTGCCGTGCCAACACATGTCCTTTTTTAATATATAAAGCCAAACTTACTGGAAAAGAATAGAACTTGACCCTCATTTAAAATTAAGTTTTAAAATTTAAAAGGCAGGGTTTCCTCAATGGTCTAAGGATGTGTTTCCTTGGGTACAACCCATTGGAAGAGATGACTTATAGAGTGACAGTATTTTCAGTGCATGCACACGTAGATGTTCAATGACAGAAGAACCAGAATCAAAACCAAAGCAGAGACACCAATCTGTATTTCAACTTTTTTTTTTTTTTTTTAAATAAACCTAGTTGACCATAATACCTGTACTAAAATACCTTTCAAGATGATCCAAGTGTGATAAAATTAGAGATGCAACAGGAGAATACCAAAAGATCCGGCTCTTTCTGGCTAAACGGACCTCAGATGGATAGTCCATATACATACAACAGATTAGCTTGTTAGTTTCTCCAAGGATGTGATGCTATTGAAAAACCCTAATGATAAATTGATAGTTAAGCTGTTTGAACATGTGTATTATTATTTTAGTATTTTTTTCTTTAGAAGCACCTCCAAAACCTGTAACTTTAATAGGAACCTGACAGCAGGGGCAGAGAGGAGAGTTAGAATTCAGATTCCGCCTCTCAGATTCCACCAGCTCTTTGTTCCTCTGCAGACACAATGTAATTTGAAGACATTCATTCAACATTCTTAAGACTTTGCTTTTCTTGTCACTTTGCACTTCTACAAAAGCTATTTTCCACTATTTGCTAGGGAATTTTGACTAACTAGATATCTTAAAAGAAGTCATGCTTCAGAGAAGCATCATGTTTATACAAATAGGTTTGATTTTACTTCTGTATATTGGAAACTGGATTTTGTTGCATTTAAGTTAATCTGGGGCTTTGCTTGTTCCTTTATTAACTACAGCGCTGGGGTTTTCTTCAAAGGGTGATAAAACTATCGAAGCCTGTTAGAAGTCCTGCTGATACTACAGTCATATTTCTCAAAGATTTTGTTGATCCAGCTGCCTACAATGGAGACAATATTCAGTGCCTTTTTGGAGCTCTTAATGGTATCTGAAATAGAGTGCATCATGCTGTTTTCATGACAAGCATGCACAGAAACAGTCAAAACTCAAAAGTGTTCTGTAGTTGGTTGATCTTCCCATGATATTTAAGTTTAGGATTGTCATTAAGTGCCAAAAATGTATCCAGTAGAGGGAAGATATAAAATATCAATGAAATAGGGCTTCCATCAAAGACTTATCTTTGTCTTTGAATCACATTAGAGGAATTGCAGACATTTGACAAAACTGGCATTTGTCACATTCCTTGGAATAACGAACCAACTTCTTTACAGCCTTTAAGCTGAAGAGACTTGAGTATCACAAATCAATCTCCTCAATTCAAAGGAGCAACGTTCACTGGTACACAGATCAATATTCCTTTCATTTCCCAGTCCGCTCATCTTGAAGGCAATTAGCCAAGATCTCCACATCTGCCCTACCACAGCATCCCAATTAGGGGAAACCAAGCACAGTTGTCTCTTGCTCTCAGAGGGTTTTGAATCCAAAACACAAGAAGTGCTATAAGTGAAGGTGCAATATTTAGAACCATAGAATTGTCCAGGCCAGAAGGGACCTCTCCAAAGGTCATCTAGTCCTATCTCTCTGCAGTCACAGGGACACCCCAAACTTGACCAGGTTGCCCAGGGCCTCATCGAGCCTCACCTTGAATATTTCCAGGGAAGGGGCCTCAACCACCTTCCTGGACAACCTGTTCATGTGTTCTACCACCCTCAGAGGCTTATTTCTAGTATCCAATCTAAATCTGCTTTGTTCCAACTTAAAGCTATTGCCCCTCTTCCTATCACAACAGGCCCTTGTAAACAGACTCTCCCCAGCCTTCCTGTATCCCCCTTCAGGTACTGGAAGGCTGCAATTAGGTCTTCTGGGAGCCTCCTCTTCTCCAGGCTGAACAACCCCAGCTCCCTCAGTCTATCCTCATAGCAGAGGTGCTTCATCCCCCTGGTCATTTTTGTGACCTTCCTCTGGACCCGCTCCATCAGGTCCATATCCTTCCTATACTGAGAGCTCCAGCCCTGCACACAGGACTCCAGGTGGGGTCTCACCAGAGCAGAGTAAAGAGGCAGAATCGCCTCTCTGGGTCTTCTGGCAGCACATCTTTTGATGCAGCCCAGGGTGGGATTTGCCTTCTGGGCTGCAAGTGTCCACTGCCTGCTCATGTCTAGCCTCTCATCCATCAGCACTGCCAAGTTCCTTTCTTCAGTGCTGCTTTCTAATGCCTCATCCTCTAGTCTTTACTGACAGCCAGAATTATTCCAGACCAGGTGCAGAACCCTGCACTTGCTCTAATTGAACCTTATGAGATTCATCTGGGCCCACCTCTCCACCCTATCCAGGTCCCTCTCCAGGGACCTGTATTTCATGAAATATAGGTGAGAAGATTATTGTGGATAGCATTAAAGGAGTTGGAAATTATTCTTTGATAGCCTTATACATCAGACTTAAACAAGAAAGTCCTAGCTCACTGAATTTCCCATTAGCCTAATTTCATCAGTGTTTTACTCTACAGAAGATCTCAACATTTTTATATCGTTTCTAGTAATAAATGGAAGATTAAGCAAGATGCTGCAGTCTCTGTGAATGGGCATTGGTTGGGTTGGGTGTGAGGATGGTTTGATTTAGGATTTCTTTCCCTCCCCCTCCCTACACCCCCTCCATTCTTTTCTTTCTTTCTTCCCGGTGACAGAAAACACTGTCTGATGCAGAAGCACTAAGGACAAGTTCACACGACTTCCAGAGACAGTACCACCCCCCAGGAGGCATCACCAGTGCTGATCCCATGCACGGCAGCAACAAAGCCAGGGCATGCAAGGAGATAGGGACCAGTTAGCAGCAGACCCAGAAGACTCAGAAAGAGCATCTGCTTGAGCTTAAGGGCCCAGAACAAAGGTAGAAGGGTTTTTTTTTGCCAAGTAAGTGTTGAACAAGAAGCAACTCCCCTTTGAAATAAGACAGAGCAGGTCAGCAATTGCCACTGGGGGCATGGAAGGCGAGCTTGGCTGCTGTCAGCTGCAACTCCAAACACTGTTTTTGGTTCTGCTTGTAAGTTTAATTCGTAATATGTACCTCCTTGCTGTGGTTCAGGGAACACCTTTGATGACATCTGTTTGTAATATTGAAGGAAAATTGAATTTTGCTGTTCTTTGATAGGTATTGTGTACCTGTAGCATCTACATTAAAAATAGATAATATATATATAAAAAATAATCACAACTCCTGTTTCAACAGAAAACATTGACTGCTGCCTGTGCCATACACCCAACTGAGAGCTGTCGGTCTGACGGCTGTTATCTGTGCCCAGTCCCTGCTATCTGCCCATTCAGAGTGTGCCGCAGACGTCTCCTCAGAGTTAATTGTCTGCTCAGCTTTTGTCCCTTTCACCCAGGTTTTCTCCAAGTGAACCGCCTGTCATTGCTCAGTTACTTCTCCGTCTCCTCAAATTAACTCACCGCTTGGCAGGGCTCAGCATCTCCAAGCTCCAGCCAAGGCAGAACAATTCCTACACACAGTGTGCCATCTAGTGATGGAAGAAGTGACAGCACAGCCTCAGATCCCTCTGAAATGTTTCCAGATTTATTTCAGCTTTCCTTTTCACAAGAAGTCCAAAGGAAACATTCAGGAGTCCAAGAAAATATGTAGTCATTTTTTTCCACATATTGATCCTATAAATAAAAGCAGCACACCAAGGACAACAGCATCTCCCCAGGCAAATACTATGTTTATTAAAAAATGGACGGCAAAGGCATAAATGTATGCGGGGGGCAGGGGGAAACTGACCCAAACTAAATTCATGACAATTATTTTCTTGTACATCACCCTAATGAAATTTAATGACAAAACATAGAAGAATACTGGAGGCCACCTTCGGGTTTTGCACTTCACACAGAACACAACACAGCCAGCAAAACAGCAGCAACAGCACTCCTGAAGAGTGCTGGAAGATGAAGCAAGAGGGGAAACAAATGTCAGAGAGGACACTAAGATGATGTTGATGTATGCACATGTGAATTTAATTCTCATATAGTTCACAATTCCCTCAAGCCATATACAGTAGCCAGCATTTCAGTTTTTGCAGAAAATTGCAATACTCCAAAGGGACCACCAGGGAATTGCAACCCCTCCTGTGCCCGGCGAACCCTGCCAACAGTTCAGGTTGTCAAGGCTAGTCTTGACCAGCAGGCGAAACTATTGTGTTTTCTTGTGTATCAACAAGAACTAGCTCCTTCATACAGATAAAAACAATGTCCTGGATGAGTACAGCCTAAACCAAGCTGAGACTTTTAACAAGTGGGGACTAATTATTAAACCACATGGACCCAAGCCCCTACAGCCCTGAGCACCAAGGTGAATATATCCATAAAATTTTAGGAAGCTTCTAATCACAACTGTCACATGTATTGTTGTCAACAGAAAATATTTGAGTTTGTTCCCCCCACACCTTTGAACAATCTTTGCACATAAGAAATCTTGCACTTCTACCATAGAAACAGGCTGCTGCTATTAATAGTGTCATAATAGCTAAAAACCAAGCAGAGGCTTATTAATAGCCACATCACCAGAGAGACGCCTTGGAGGGGAATTACCAAAAAATAAAAAAAGTATAAGCTTCCATATTAGTTGACATCTAATTAACACTCCTGGAAACAGCAGAGAGCACAGGGGAGAAGCTTCAGTTACTCGACTTCTGCACACCAAGCTCTCATGGCTCCAGTGCATTGGCTAAATGTCAGAATTTGTTTTCCTGAAAAATATGAGAATTCACAAATTACCAGTATTTTATCACCAAGATGTGAACTCCAGAAACCACAGGTTGCTGCTTGGCTTTCCTGCTAATTTTCTCTTTCCCCTGTGTTGGCTCCAGGCCATGGAAGACCAAGTCCCTACAGCAGCCCGGTGCAGAGCAAACCTCTCCCCTTCCCTTTTACTAAGCGCAGTTTTCCTGCAAAGCATCTGATTCTCCAAGAGAGTTGAGACTAGGGAAATAAAATGCAATTTCTTCTCCTTAGAAGAAGGCCCAGTGATTACTGAGGCTGTACAGATGTGGAGGGCAAGACCTGGGGTGGAACCTCCCCCAAAAAAATTACACAAAAGGAAAAGGTCACCTCCTTCACCACTGAATCTTCTACCAAAACATTCATCCATCCCAACAGGTTCAGGCTAACACCCCTACCGCCAATACACAGGGACTAATTTTTAGCACTCTTAACAGCTTTGTCTGAATCCTCCCCAAAAATCTACATTTAGGCCAGACTTTCAAAACAATTTTTTTTAATTTTTTTGTTGTTGTATGAAACAATAGATTGAGTCTGACAAATTAATTATCAAAGGACACTTCATTAACTAGAGCATCTAGCAAACAGCTCTTCATTGTCTGAAGACACATGTGCCAAAACACTACTAAAGCCAAATTCTGCTTATTTTTAACACCTTATAGAACATCTGATACCTCGCCAAAGCTGAGGCTTTTACCCAGGGTCTCAGTCTCAGGAGACAGGACAAATACTTATTAACGCAAACACAAAAAAGAAAAATAAAGTTGTAAAAAACATTACCTTAATCGGCGTGAGCACACTGACCAAGCAGACTTCCTTCACTACCTTCTCCAGCTGTGAAAGCAAAACTTAACTACCTCTTCCTGTCCCTTCTCAAACAAGCCTAATCCTAAACCCACCCTAAACTCCCAGCTGACCCTAATGACCAGCCCATCCCCCCTGGCCCTTCAAGCCACACCAGGACCAGTTTATCCCAATGCTCCCCAAATGCTTGTTATCTATGTTCTTGCACACTGATACCATTCTTACTACACTTTTGGAAGCTTGTGCTGTGTCAAAAAAAGCTGTTTATGCACCAAACCAGTCTGGAGCAGCCCGTGGCAGAGCCAGGATGTGGGCAGGCTGTTTGGGAAATGAAGGCAGCATCTTGGTCAATGCAATTTATGCCTATTTTTGCCCAATAATTCTGCATGTGATGATTCTTCTGCACTTGTTTTAGTTTGCTATTGTGGCCACATCAGGAGTTGGGGCACCTCCAATCCTGGTGCCATTGTTGACTCCTTCACACCATGCCCACACAGGCTTCCCAGGATCCCTTCTTCTCCAAGCCCATTCCTTTGTGTTTGCACTCACTTTCATTAGTAACTGCTAAAATATCCCCAAATAACCCCCTGCCCTCAGGAATCACTGATTTCTCCCACACTGACATCCTGACTCTCTTTAGAAGGTATACACGGGGTGAGGCAGCATTGGGAAGGAAGACTCCATGTCCAATTGGCCAGCCAGGGGAGAGCTATCTCCAGCCCTGATACAGGGCAAAACAGCTTCAGGCCAGAGTTAAAAAGTGTTGGTGAAGGAAAGGGAGGTACGGGACTGAGACCGTGATGGTGACTGCTACTGTTTGAGAGCATTTCAGACGATAGACGAGTTTGTCATTCCCAGCAGCACTTCACCAAAATAGTTTTTTGGTGGAGAACAGCTGAAGGGAGATCAGCGTGCAATTATGAGCATTACAATAATCACAACAAAAATCTCCTCCCAAGGCAAATTCAAAACTTAGTGTAGTGACTGAGATTTCTAAACCATGGGAAACACTCATGGGGGACAGAAACTTGTATGATTTACTCCATGTTGCCCTGCTCAATAATGTTTTGCTGCAAGAAAAGGTGGCTCGCTTGGGGGGCTGGGTTGTTCTTTCGGAAGAGCTTTCAGGTAGATCCATTAGGATTCAAAAATTATGGGTTAGAAGCAAGGAAGGACACCCCACACATACGTTTCTTCTGAATCTTGCTTTAGCAGCTCTTGCCTGCACTTCCAGGGCTGAGTCGGCCAAGCCAAGGCGATCCCAGCAGGGTCTCACCTACCCAGGCACAGCCAGTCCAGCCTGGAGGCTTAGCTGTGAGTTTGGCATCAGCTGGCCATGAAATGTCTGGCAGGATAAAAACACATAAGCAATAGTTTTAGTCTTACATGAAATTGGATTTAATCTTTCTGTACAAGCTGGATTGTATAAAGCATCCTACTGGTTGCAAACTGGTTGAAGTCTTGGCAGTCTTCAGGGCAGACATGATTTCAACTGCCTAACTCCTAATTTTACATGAAACCAGAACTGATTTCCCTTGATATTTTAATCATAACACATTTGCCTGTTCTAGATAATGCTGTGTGATAATGTCTGTGATAACATTGTGTTTATTCATACGAATGATCTGAAGTTGTTCATGGTTGCCAGGTGGCATTTGCTTCTCAGTTTAAAGTAGGAGATCAGACAAAAGAAAATTCCAGCAGAAATAAAGACAATAAAATATTCTCAATTGTTCCTCCAGGATATCACTCTGTGAATTTCAGAATCAAATGACTAGTATGATACCTCAATTTTATTATTTGAGGTGGTTGTGGTGACTCAAAGACATTTAGTGAAGTTTTGCACTTAGATCCATGCAGACAATCATATATATATATATTTTCTGCCCACACTTCTACTCAAAGAAGGTCTGTCTGTCTGTCCCAGATTTGAGGTAGTTAAAATTCAAGTCATTCCAGTACACAGGACATCATCTGCCTCATTCATAAAGGTCCAAATGGGAACCCTGAGAGTTAAAGCAGTTTTGAAGCATTCAGAGTCAGCCCTCCAGTGACTGCATGTAGGTACCAGTCATAAACCTTCTGAGAACAGCAGCTCTGCCCAGCACTACCCAGCAGGGTCTACTGGGAGCATCCAAAATGAAGCCTTCATCATGTTCCAAGCTGCAAACCTCAGAGTAACGTCTGTGAGGTTACTTACACAAAGCTGAAGTTGGAAATATTACAAATGCACATCCTGTTTCTCCATTTTAAGCTTTTCAGCACAAGGTGATTTTGTAAAATAGGGGTGAATCATAATGTTTTCTAACATTGAACGAAAATCACCTAAAACTGTGGTTTCAAGTGGCATAGAAAGAGAAATGGGCAAATGTTTGTTGTGCAACCTACAGATTCCCCTATCAATTTACCAATCCCTAGCATAGCAAACTTTTAGTATGCTCTAAAAATAGGGAACTAGGTGTGCGTCTGCATTTTAACTGGTGTTTTTCACCCCCTGGAGAACAATTATTTCAGTATTTGTCTGCTGACAGCAACGCATCTCTTTTAACATGAAACTTCTGGAATTTATAAGTCTATTCTGGAGCCATGCTAGTTAGTATCGCATAATATTTTCACTTAAAACCCCCTACTTTTCAATCCAATGCCTGACCCAAGCTTCTCCAAAAGTTGGAGGTCAGCAGATACAGGCATCTTGATATGTATATTAATGCTTCTAAGACTTATCTACAGTTCTATCTAGTTATTTAAAACCTGAAAGTTTAGGTTTCCCCATGGCAATATCTGATAGGGTGACATGAGGAACTGTCATTTTTAATGAAAATGTAGCTTTAGATTTTATTGTAGGATATTTCAAAAACTCTCTAGCAAAAATGAACAGTTCGTCTACGTTCTGTACTGTTTCACTACTGAACTAAGTATCTGGGGTCTCTTGGTATCACTCGAGGCTGCCTGCTGTGCAGGGAAAAGACATCCCAGCACAGCGTAGGCTGTCACGGGCGCTGCTGATCACACGAGGTACGTGCAAGCTGTGGGGCCCTTTGAAATTCTCACTGGAAATAGAACCCATCCTACTTCTTAAAAGATCTGAGGCTCAGTGGATAAGAGTGGCACAACGTAGTTATTAAAAAGCTCCATTGTTCTATAATTTCTGTATGCTTTTAATAATTTACACAAAGAGATTTTTTTTACAATAATGTTTTTATAGCTTATTCCGATTCACATGCTATCCTTATTCTTCTTCAAGTTTATATGCTTTAAAGCAAATTTCCCTCTAAAACTTTAATGTATGGTCATGTAGCTGTTCTCTGGCCAGAACGAGGGTCAATTTTGATTTAATGTGATCTTCTTTCCTTTTCCTTTTCCCCAACCACTACTGTTTTAGTTGAAATGCTATTTCTAAGCTGCTGAGATCATGTGTGAAAAATCCCAAGTCAATAACACTGCCAAACAGACGTTCCTTTCTCCAGCAATTGGTTCCATTTGGAGTGCCAAAAAATTCACTCTGCTTCTCACTCTCATTCACTATCAGCTATTCAACTGCCAATGTTTCCATTTATTTGATCAAATATAAGCTAGGGACAGTTTCCCTTTGTTGGGGTTTTGGGGGGTGGGGTGGTGGTGTTTGGGGTTTTTTAGTTGTTGTGAGGTTTTTTACATGCCGATTTTTTTACATGCTGAGTAACTTAACCTCTTCACTTTTAGTTTTCGTGATAATACCATGAGTTGCTCCTGAACAGCTGAAATTTTAGTGAAGAAATTATACTTTCAGTCAGTTGATGCTGCAATCTTTCAAGGAATTTTGTTTTTACTAATCACCTATAATGTTTCATGGGCTATTACTTCACCCGCTTTACACAACTGGCTTTAAGCAGACAATTAGCTGGTAGTAAAGCCTACGCCAATTAGAAATATCAGCCATCTGTAACAAGATGACTGCTGATCACATAAAAAGTCTTTGAAAAGAATCACCCAAGGAGAGTCCAGCATAATCTGGGGCAACATACCTTTTCCTGTTTAATGTTTTAATGAAGGTCTTTATTTGGGCAAGCTGAGTGAACCATGTCCAGTCCATATTCTGCAAAGGAGAAAGTCTTTGAAACCATCAAATTATAACACCAGGTAGTCCCAAAGGTGCTTAGTATTTGGAGGAGTCCAGCAGGAGCATAAATGGAGAAGAAAATTTCTCCTCTTTGTTAGAAACAAAGATCGGTCTGCAAGACTGAAGTCTACAAAAGGAAATTTTTACCAACTCTTTTTAAAGAGAGTAGCTTCCTTACTTTTTAAACAAAAGGAAGAAAAATAAGGGAAACCTGGACAAGAAAGCCATGCTGCTAACACACAGTTCCAAACGTACAATACATGGTAAACTATTAATTATACCCAGTGCCACCAACTGATCTCATTGAAGAAAACCACCATGATAAGATTAAAATAGCCTTATAGCAGTCAGAAATAAATACCAACATGTACTTAAATCAGTTTTCTTTTTGTAAACTCTTTTCTTTGCAGCTTCAAACAGAGGAGAGAGGAGTTGGGGAAAAAGAACAAAAAAAATCAAGCAAATAAAATTTCTCCCTTCTGACAGTGTCTTTCAAAGAATCCCCCTTGCTTTTATTCTAATTAGACCAGTCATTGTCGTGGCAATAGATTTATTATTGCTGTGCATGACATTTTTATTTTTTATGGATGCCTCTGGGAAAGATTGAAAAGGTGGAGAATTCAACATAGGACAGTTTTTCCAGCTGCACCTTCCCATCCTTGGCGAGCAAAAGGAGGAAAGGTTATGGCCCTCCAGAGCACAGGATGGAAGAGAAAAGTAATTCAGAGCAGTGTCTTCACTTGCTCCTTGCTGGGCACTGGTGGGTTTATTCTTTCCCTGGAAAACGTTCAAAACTTGTGTGACAGAGGCCGTGAGCAACCTCGTTCTACTTCGAAGTTAGATTTAACTTTGAAGCCAGACCTCGGTTGAGTATAAGGTTTGGACCCTTACAACTGAAGTTATTCTGTATATCTAGCAGTAATTCACAATGTCACAGCATTAAGGCTAGAAGTGGTTTGTTTGTCAATGGTTTTTTGTTGGTTTTATTTTGTTGGGGGTTTGTATGTAGATTTTGGGGGGGTTGTTTTTCTGTTGGATTTTGTTTCTTTAAATTAATATTACTATGACTACCACAATGAGATTGTTAACCAGAATAAATTAAAATCCATACCCCAACCCTTATTCTCCCAAGTTTATGTTTTGACATAGCCCCAGCACTTTCAGGAGAGGGAACAGTAGCAAGTCAAAGATTACCGTAGTCATTATAACCTTTACACAAAAGCAGTATATCAAAATGTAAACTAAGCCAGTGCCAAGTAAATGTTAATGAGTAGTATCTGGAAAGGTTAAATATAAATACATATAATTACAGCTTGCTAGTGACAAGAAATTATTAGTTTCTTTTTTCCTCAGAAGGCATTGCTCCAAAATACTAAACTGAAATAAAAGTATATATCTAATCCTGCAATCACAATAGGACTGGCAGAGCTACAATTATATCAATCAGTCAGAAATAAGTTGCATACATATCACGGCTAATGTCCTCAGTCAGTTCTATATTCTACCCTTCCAAATAAACTTAGAGAGATTAGTCAGAAAACTGCTCTGAGAACAGGAATTTAAAAATTGCATTGAGAAATCACTTCATTTATATTTTAAAAATATAAGCTCACAATTGTAGAAGGAAAAAACCCTACTAATCAAGCACAAAGAATAAATCTGTTTTCATTCATAGGTGGGATGGAAAAATGTGTTTGTGAAAGAAATTATTTAAGTGATTTATATTACATTTGATTGGAGGGGGTGGAATTTTCCTCCACCAGAGGGAAAAAACTAATATGCCACTAACTGCACTAAAAACAGAGCCATTCCAAGATGACATTTGTATTTAAAGAGAGAAAATATTTAATGGAACCTGGTGAATATTTTGCAGTGGCAAAATTGCTTTTCTCCTTTTAAAAAATTTCCCTTTTCTTATAAGTTGCTTGAACTACCAATGAGCAGGTTTTGTATTGCATGTAAAGTGAACACTGTTGCTCTATGAAATGGAAATGGACCGGTCAAAGTCACGTTTGAAGATGCTGTAGGTTGGCAGCTAAGTGAAGGAATGAGAATTTCATCTAATCGCTCCAGTCTATGTGTACACATCTAACTGACACCTGTGGGTAACTGCAAACAGATCCAAGCCATCTAGTCTCTTTTACAATGAAGATATAGTTTACTGCCTCCTAAACGTTTTCAAAGGTAAATTTGGGATTTTGTTTGCAGTTCTTGTGGATTGCACCCAGTAATGTAGGGTGGTTTTTTTTTTTCTTTGCTTGTTTTGGGTTGTTGGTTTTTTTTGTTTGTTTGTTTGTTTGTTTGTTTTTTTTTGTAAGACCTATAATTAGTACATTTTTACATTTCTGCAGTTTGTACATCTGCTTCCTCGCAACAGTACCATCAGCTTCAACTGATCACACGAGTGTATGAAGAGAACAGGGCATTCGTGAAATGGGGGCAAATTCCAGTCACTGCAGATCTATTTATATCTTGGGTAAATCTAAATGAGGAATGAAAAAAATTAATGTATTTCACTACCTCCGCTCACCAAAATATGAGCTTGTTGAAATATGAAAGCAGTAGGAGTGAATCCTACTCTGCCTGTATGGATGGGTGGATTTATGGTTTTTTTTTTCCTAAAGTGGTAACAAGCATATGAAATCCCACCAAGATTCTTTCCTTTTTTCCTCTTCTTCTTCTTTTCTATTTTGGTAACTCAGTAAATCTTTATCAACCACATTTATTTAATTACATAAGTCCTGATTAATTACCTAATAGTTTTAAGAGATCAAAACCATTAATTCTGATTACAGGGTCTTAAAGCAGGCACTAACTCTTACTTTTGATAATATTGCCTTAATGAAACAAAGGTGGTTGAAAAGAGTCTATCACAGAGAGATGGTGCAAGCTGCTCTCACAGTGGTTGCAGTAACTACCTCCTTCTGTTGGTTTTCAGAGCTGGGTGCCTCTCAGCAACTCCTAAGCTCATGTTGGTGGCAGAGGCAGTGATATGAAAGTGGGAGCAGTAAAGGTTAAATCTGAAAGTCCAGAATAACAGAGAAGATACGAAAAAACCTACAATCTTTTAAAAGAAAAGGTAAATAGGAAGCACATGTGGTTTATTGCCAGGCACTAGGTGAGCAAAGCACTTAGAATGGTTTGGGTTGAAAGGGACCCTGAAGATTATCCAGTTCCAACTACATCTAGTTCCACTTGACCAGGTTGCTCAAAGCCCCATCCAACCTGACCTTGAACATGTCCAGGTGTACATTTACTATCTTTCAGTTTAAAACCATCACACCTTTTCCTACCACTACGCAGCTTACTATGGTGTTTCAACAAAAGAGCCTCAGCCCTGGTGTAAGATGCACAAGGATGCAGGGACAGCAGTGGGATGCAGGCTCAGTGATGGAGAAGCTGGCAGAGGTACACTGTCCCTTCTTAACCACTCCCACACCAACACCTCTTTACCTATACACAATAAAATAACCCAAAAATCCTCCCAAGTTAGGATTAAAAATAAAACTAACAATTTCTTAAGAAATTATAATCAATAGACTTCTACCAAGCCTGGTAAAATATTCTCTTCCATTATGTTAAAAATTGATTCAGTTTTGACCTTTTTGGTTTTCATCTTAATCAGTACAGAATTACAAAACAACAAAAAAATCCAACCTTGCTCCAAATTAAGAAAATTAAAGTTTCCATATAACAGGTATCCAAAGAATCATTGAGACAAATTTTAATAGTTTTCCAATACTACTTCTTATTCATAACCTCAACATTGGTCAAATCTGACTTTTATGTTACTTGTAAGGAACAGCCACAATTTTTATCATGAGCCCAACAGCAGACCAGGAACTGTTGTGCTTTTTAACAACTACTCTGCATTTTCCCATTAGACAAGAGCATCCATCCATACTTGAGTGATCTTCATGCCAGCACGTCTATCGAGTGCAGCTCCTGCACAGCAGCTGACAGATGCGATGAGAGGGTTCTGAACACCAAACAAAGAGGAGACTCAAGCCATCTCTGGTGCTCTGTCTTTCAGATCCACAACCCTAAGCCAAGAAATGAGTAAAGACCTCATTGGATTCTAAAATACGCACCATTTTAATTATAATTTTTGAGTCAGATACTTAAAGTGTTAATCAAGTTACAGTATTTATATAATTTCTCTCACAGTTTTGCAGTGTGTATAACACTAGCAGTAATTTGCAAGGTCACAATACGATTTGTTAAAATATTCCTTATTCTAAAGCCTGTTTAAGTTTTCTTCTTTAAAACTGTAATTAAAGCTTTCAGGGAAATCCTTCCTTGCTCTCTTTATATTATTCAAGCCCTACTCTCACTCCTCAGTTGCCTACATCATATCCCACATAAGAACCTGAAATACAGATTTATCTCCCACACCTGCAGCACTGCAAATCTGGAAGATGATCCGACTTGTAAATGTCCTGTGCCAACCAATGTGTCAAGTCAGTATTTTCTTTTTATAGTGTGTCTATATTCAATACTAAGCTTATTACACTTTTTCACTCTTTTTTTTTTTTTTCAAATTGCTGGCCTACAAACATATGTTGGTGAGCTTGTTTGTGTGACAGTCAAGGAGGCGCAACAAAAAGATGCCGGTATAGAGTGGGCTTTCTGGGACTTGGCACACTGTAGAGTCATGAGTTGGGTACAGCAAGCAACAGGAGCTGTTGCTACCTGATCTAATGCAACTTTTGTAGAGAGTCCTTTCTTTGCAATAAAGTGAAATTATGAAAGATGCCAATATTGAATAAATGTTACTAAGTCTTCTTCAGCAATGGTTTCTATCATTTTTATGAAGTTCTGTCTCATATGAGTAATAGGAAAAAAATTAATGAAAATTTATTTCTAATAGGTCTTCTCTCTCAAAATTGCTTTGTTAACACTATTTTGAGAGTTGTGGAGCAGCTTCACTTTTTTTTCTGGGTTCTGAAAATTTTGATTTCCTGAGGAATGTACAGCTGAGGATTAAAATCAGGCCATTTAATTTTGCAGACACGACCAATAGTTGAAGAGTCTTACGGGGATACCTCTCTCCTTTTTCTTTGTTTTGGACTTTGCTATTTGCTATACCCGTATGTTGTGTGGCAGGTATCGCTGGCATTCCTTGTGAAGTTGAGGATATGTGGGACAATTTGCTAAGTCAGTAACATGCTAGGGCCTTCATTTTGCTCCTTTTAAATGATTCACATGTGATTTGATCCCTTTAAGTCTAAAGCCATTGTTCAGCTTCTACTCCAAAGCAAACATTTCTCTCTCCAAAAAAATGGAAGTACGAAAAACTACCAACCCCTTCCAACCTGAAAGCTAAGGTAAAGGCAGTGATTTATTTCAGTTCTTACAAAGCATATTTGTAAAGAATCGTGCCCTCCCCAACCGTTCTTTATATGGTCTGATAATTGAATTAAAGCAAGGTTCTCCAAAATAAATGAATTTAGTGTACCAGATGGCCATCTAAAATAGCATGGTTTTTAGTTTCCTGTGTAGCAGCCAAGTTGATTTAAAATCAACTAGAAGAGAGGTATGCTTTAATCAGGTCAGATGACAGTTATTAGATCAAACCTGATTGAAATTCAGAAATTTAGTGGAAATAAATCTGCTACGAATCCAACATTTTCTTCCCAAGAGGACCCAATGGATAAAACTTTTAAGACATTAAAATTATTCTGGTTTGGGTAATAAGATTTAATAGAGCATATCAGGCTTTTATTTTACTGTTTAGCCTCCTCTGTGACTTTGGTTTAGTGTAAAAGGTACCACATAAAAACAAGCACCACAGAACAAGCAGAAGACAGAAAAGGTCCAATTCTTGGCTGTCTTGCATCAGTCTTTTACAACTGCTCAAACTAGACATAAAATACTACAAAGTCAAAATAGCTGCATTTTGTACTCAGCTTGCACAGCTGTAAATGAAAACAAAGCCAAAGAGGCAGGATTTATCCAGCAATTAGGACAGATTTCCTCCAGGATTTTGAGCTACCTGTATTATCATTAACTTTTACCATTCGTTTTATAAAAATCTGTTTCCTAAAAATAGAAGTAAGTCACAGGTGGGTTTATTGTGCCACCTGAGATGCCCCTGTCAGTATCTTTTAATTATGATATCCTTCATTGTTCTGAACCGTGGAACAACAGCTGGGCTTTATCCTCCAGGTAGAGGATGAGATCTCTATGCTGCGTTCTCTTACTTTGCAGATGTTGTGTACAAATCAGGTTCAAAAATAGATTTTTCAGCCTATGGGACAATTCCAACAACTTGAATATTTATTTTCCTCTCAAAATCAATATGAAAAGGTACACTTCAGAAGGATTTTGGGGATTTTTCAGAAGGATCTTATTCAGGAAGACCATTCCAGAAACAATGTATTTTTTCCAATCAAATAGGGTGTTTAAACATTTATCTTTGTTAAAAACCAACAACAACCAAGCTCAGAACTGAGAGCATTTAGATAACCTGGGACTCTTACCTTAATGTCCCCACAGTTGTCTCTGTCCCAATAACTTCCAGAAGCCTCATCACTAGGGGATATTAGTGCTTCCTACTCCTCTAAATTTCTTTAACCAAGCCTAGGAAACCTGGGACAAATCAGCCTGACTGGGAGCATGGATTCAACTCGACATTGACAATTACTACCACCTTATCCCCCTGTTTTTTTCCTTTATCCAGTCTCTTTCTCAGTGTGGCAAGGAATGTCCGTGTGGTATGTATAGGTACAACTAAAAACAGGATTCATGAAAAGACACCACGAATTGCTAGACTATAAATCCAGTCTGACCAGTGCTATTCTTTTAGTCTCATATAAGACAGAAAATATAGACAGCACTTCTTAAAAGACATGTCTAGTGGCAGTATTATTTTTAAAATTAGGTATTTACCTACAGCCTTTATTTTGTAGAAACATAGAATATCTCAGTTTGGAAGGGACCCATGAGGATCACCAAGTACAACTCCTATATACTTCTGTATAGGATATACAACATATTTGTCTTATAGTAGACTGTTAGAAAATACAGGATAGCTGAGATAGATACATTCATTTGTGTTGGAGATGAATCTGTCATTTCTCTTGAAGGAGATTAGACCCCAAAAAACTGGTTGCTTACATTTGATTTGGTTTACTATAGCATGCCCTTATTTAAAATATTTTCGTATGAAAAGCTTATGTTTCAGCCTGCCACTAAATCACATTTCCTTGTCTAGACAGAAAAGAGAGGGGAAAAAAAAAAAAACGAAACCAACAAACAAACTATGAAATTGTGGCTTGTGGAACTGGTCACTGGCAGACTTCTCTCTCTTTTTCTCTCTTTTTCTATAAGCACCAAGAGAGCACCTATCTGTGCTCCTACTGCTCTTCTACTCTTCACAGCCACCACAGAGCCCCTTGCCCTGCAAGGCTAAATCTCACCATACTTGGATGAGCCATGCAATGAGGGGCGTAAGCCAAGGGACCATCTGGGGATGCAGGTGCCAGGGTCCTACTCAGCACCGAATACCCAAAAGAGCTGAGTCTGGAGCATGCAGGAGGCCGTGGCACCGGTGTCTGGCAAGTCTGCGTTTGTATCATAGAAATGCGCAACATTTAAAAAAGCACTAACTCATTGGAAGCCCTCACATTTCTCTCCCCCAGTTCTGCAAGTTGAGCGATGCTATTGTATGCACAGAGTTGTGATTGCAGCACTGAGAGTCCAAATACTCCTTTATGTTTTTATCTATTTACTTCTCTTTCCATTTTTAGCTGCACTTGTACTTGTGATTCACAACATTCCAGCCACTTGTAAGTCAAAGGGAGCTCTGAAAGCTGCAGCACAAAACAGCATCTTGCAGAATCAAACGCTTCAAGTGGGTCCTAATCATTAGACTACATTGAACTTCGGACTATTCATCTGCAGAAAAGATTACAAAACCAAAGCTTCATATAGCATTGCTTAATTAACATCATAAGCAGCCACAATTATTGGGCTGTTGTTTCTAAGAATAAGCTTAGTCTGCTTAGAAGACAGGGAAACGGGCATAATAACCTTACTTATTGAGTAGTATCTTTGAAATGTCATGTCTAATGCAACTCATTTATACAGCTCAAAGTTGCTCTTGAGTCCTTGGGGTGAAAAAAAACCCAGAAAAATCTAGCAATTTTTATGGTTTTGGATACGTATTTGTCACATGTATATGACAAATATGTATCCAGAAACAGTCAGCGTTTGTTGGTTTGGTTTGTGGGTGGTTTTATACTGTCTAAATAAGGTGAATGCAAATAAAGTGACTTAACACACTATTTCTTACAATTGTTATGACTGTGCAAGTGGGATTTCCAGGTACTAGAAAGTACAATTTCAGGTTGACAGTACCAGAATAACTAGAAATACCTTCTGAGCTGCTTACTCTAAAAGAGATTCTGTCCTGTAATACCACAGGCAGCCACTTTTCCTCTCAAGGGTGAAAATTAAATCTATTTATATTCATCCTCTATAACATACCATTTTCATACTGGCTTTGTTTAGGAAAAGTTCTTGAAAACTAACTGGAGAGAAGTCTGTGCAGCGATACCTGTACTGACTATTGTATGCCTCCCACAGGAATACATCCAGGATGCGGGAAACCATAACCATGTTAATAAGCCAATTTTACCACAAAATAATTATTAGCTATATATATATGTGATCATTTCACTTTCACTCTGGTGTTTAGGTTCTAACCCAGGACTGAAGTATTCAGGTCACCACTAGTTTATGTACCGTGAAAGTCACGAGCCTTTGAATTTCCTGAGCCCAGAGTTTCACCCTGGTTTTAGCAATGTTTGGGGTATGAGAAAAGCAGGAAATATAATTTGCTTCTACTCTAGGAAGATATTTTAGCACACCTTTACTTAACTTGGACACTTCCAGTAGTTATGTGCACGACTGAAGTTTTCTTGAGCTGGCCCCTAAAGACCTTGTACTTCTACTTAGCTGAGATTCAGGCTGGTGGAAGGATTCAGCATAAGATCTGTGCTGCTTAAGACACCTAAATCTGTAAATTAGGTCTGCCCTTAGACTGATGGCATCTCTACCTCAGGCTCCGTGTAACTCACTGAGCAACCTTGAAGCTCTTCTGTTGAATGTTTGCTTCTCCAGGCTGTTTTAATGGGATTAGAATAGTTAATAACAATTTATTCTTCCCCAGATTACAGAAAGTTTCCTAATGGCAATAGGAAGAGATGAAATGTTTGCGACAACGATGGTTAGTTATATGGTAAAATGTTTGGGATGTTTTGGTAGGCCTTTTTTTGTTCATCAAGTCTAATTAAATTAGTGCTCATTTCTTTTCTTCAATTTTTAATGTCAAAAGCTGAAAACTCTTAAAACAACCCTGAAACTGTAAACCATGAGCCTCATGCAATGGAAGGATGTTTCTCCAGAGTTAAGTTTCTTTGGTAGCTATAGGGCTTCTTTTACTTACTGCAAATTACATTGAAAAGACCCTGTAAGCAATGTCAAGGATTTGCATACGTACATATAAATAAATCACTTAGAAAAATAAGCAAGACTAGCGGGCATGTGTCAACTATTCTGTTCCTCCCAATATGGTCGCTCATTTTTTAAATACATTTTAAAAAACTGCAACACTTCCATTTTTCCTGGAAGAGTTATAATTCATTCATATTACCATGCAGAGAATCCTCTTTTCTTACGGATAGATTAAAGTATTACTGTGATTGTTAATAATTTCAGGTACTTTATAAAGGAACACAGTAGAAATGTAGTCTTTACTGTGCTAGCTCTGATTTTTCATGTAGGTGACATTTAGAATTTCCCTCAATTGCAATCACCTTGGGGTGGAGAGGAGGATACTGTTGAGGTATTCTTACAAATTAATTCATTTATCTGATATTGGGGGAGGGAGGAGCACTTGGGGTTTGGGCTTTTTTTTATTTCATATTTACTATCCAGGTCCTTCTTGTAAAAACAGAAAACTTGACTTAATCAATGGTTTTAAAATTAAAAAGAGAGGTTGCATCAAGTATTTCATATCAAATTCAGTACTACATGAGTATCATATGATGGGTCTCCCTTACACCACCCAAAGCAGACCAAAGAAATGGTCTGCTTTACCTGTGAATAAGGGTTTCTATACTTAACAAATGTTACTTTTCATGGAAGAAGCTTTCGTCTCATCAACGCAATTTCAAGGCACAAGTAAAAGGAAAACACTGCTTTGTTTTGCCTTGTGGCTTAATAATATAATGCTTCATACTCTTCAATTTTATATGCCACTTTCTCAAAAAAAATGAAAGTTAACATGAAAGATTCTTCCATCCCAGAATATAATTATTTCATTCCTTAAAAATGCACAAGTAGACCAACTAGCTAAATAAATCAATATGATACTGGGGTCTAGAAATGATCAATTACATGCAAAAGTTAGTCAAGTAGAAACAAAAAGGAAACAGTAGGATACCAGTGCACAAACTTAATTGCTTAGATTTCTTAAATTTCTAAAGTGAAAGGTAATACATTAAGGAACCTAATTAGATATTGATTTAAATAAATTTAGCCTCCCAGTGACTAAGCAGTGTTTACTAAGGGCTCTGATGTAAATTAAAAGCAACAAGCTAAAAAAACCCAAACATTTTTGTACCCGAGCTTATAAGCGAGTCAAACTACAATTAAAGTCCCATTCACACAGAAGTTATGTTATTTGGAAACACGCTCCTCTTATTGCACTGAGACCCTCTCACTATTCAGTGAGAAATAGCTGCTGTTGACGTGGAGTCAGGGAAGGTAAAGATCCAGGTTGAAGTACATAATTATCAGTTATGCACTTTATAGTGTCAAAACCACAAGAGTTAAGAAACTATAGTTTCCTGAAATAAGGAAACAAAGAGAAACCAAACAGCAAAGTGCAATTTCCTGGAAAGAAGAATAAAGCTCCATTTTCATTTGGTGGAAAGCAGAAATGTATAAAAAGTTCCCTCCCCAGTCCTCCTCTCCTGCACGTCTCTACACAAACCAATTACCAGGCTCATGAGCATTTGGTCACGGTTACTGAGCTTTACCAGCACAGAAGCCGCAGTTCAAGGCAGGGAGTTATTCCCCTCTACATTAAGCCATGAGATGCCAGCTGGACAATCCACCACCGGTATTGAAAGGACATGATGCATTGGACACAAAATTCTTACCCTTGTCATCTCCATCCCCTCCTTCCTTAACATGGTGTGCAATATGGTCTAATTTTGCAGTTAGCCCCGTGTTGGGTGGGGTGTTGGCCTCACCTGCACAAAGTTTCCTTGGGAAGGATTCTGGCCTTCCAGAGTGAAAACTTGCCAAGTAACTCAGTAGGACCACTACTAATTAAATAACTAAATTGTTAAAATTAATAAATTATATTTAATTTTAAAAGAATTAATTTTTTTAAAAATAAATAAAACAAAAATATGGGGAAAACAACCTGTAAGAAGTAATAATAGTTCTTTAACCTCCATGCCTCTCATTTCTCAGTCCTCAGTGTCTACACTCTCTTTGACAGTTCTGTTACATACTTTTTCCTTCCCTCTAATGTGTGGTTTGACTTGGCCCTATACTTTGGATACTTCTTTGATGGTAGGATGGTTCAATATTCTAACAAGCTTGCTGTAACGAAAATAAGCATTACACTTTATTTGTCATGGAATCATTTTACAGATGTATTCAGTTGTGAAGGGGGAAGTTATTGTAAATCACTATCACCAAACTGATGTGAATTGCCACCAACAAATTGAAGTGACAGTTGCCAAAGAGACAGCTATTGTTTGTGCCAATCATGCATAGTTTCTCTGTGCTGTAGCATTCAATAGCACTGAAAAGGTAATTGTTTCCATCATGGAGAGGTGCTTTGAACCTCCTTCTTTGTCAAAGTTTGTTTTATGAGCTACCTGAAATACAAAGGTTAAACTGTTCGAACCAATAAGCTAATATACAGAAGTTGGACAATCTCTTCATTAGATAGCAGTTGTTTTTACAGATGGTTAAATCAATCTTTTCAACACTCCATACTGATCTTTAATTTTTGATTGATTATTTCTAGAATCAATTATTCACTTCTTCTTGGTTCCATTACTTAATGGTTGTGGTTTTTTCCTTCCTTCTTATTGCATCACAGTTCTTTGGACTCTTCAACGTGTCCCCAAATCACACAGATTTGCAAACACAGTGTTACCCACATTTGTAGGCAGCAAACAGAGCATACACAAGATCACAGATGCTAATAGTTGCTTTGGACTGACTTCCAGGAGCTGTCACTGTTGCAGATCTCTGTAGAAGCACTGTCAAGGTGCTAATAGTATCAGTTTTCTGTGATTTAAGGTTCCCCATAGATCCTAGCCAATGTTTTGGTCCTTATTGACATTGTTCTGTGAACTACAACTCATTAAATTAGTTAGAAGTTTGTTTTAGATTAATTATGTTATGAGGAGCTTGACATTCTCCATCTGGAACAGAGTTTTCAGTTGTCACCTGCTGGAGGATGAACCATTCGATTCATAAAAAGGCACTCCATTTACTAAAACATGTCATTTCCAGATTCAGCTTTTTCCCATTAGAGCTGCTACTATAAAGACAAAATGATGCTCCTGAACTGCATACTGTGCAACCCACAGACCTCACTGAAGGAGAGGGGGGTGACCGTTAGGATAGCAGTGACATGGTTCTTTGGCTAAGCATCCAGGAATCAATTCAACTCTGTTATTTCCTTCCCCTTTCTTTCCCCCACCTTGGTAAATACAAAACCTGAAAATAAAAACCAACAACAACAAAAAACCAACAATCCCACCACCAAAACCCAACAGCTTAAAAAGACCCAAAATTCCGCTGGGAACTGTGTCCCCTTGTTGGTGTGATCAATGAGTATTATATTAACAGTGTGTCCAAAGCAGAAGACATTAAAATGCATTAGAATCTTTTTCTGTACAATCTTTACAATATAANAAAAAAAAAAAAAAAAAAAAAAAAGAGAGAGAGAGAAAGCCACAAACCCAGTATTATTCTGTGGGCTAGGCTAAAGCATTAGCAAAGGAGATTTATTGGAGTACAGGCATTGGGAGACTCGTAAACCAGGTGTACTTTCAAACTTTAATGAGGGCAGTGGCTCGGGAATGTAGCTCTGTGAATACTGAATCGCGCTGTGTATATGAAACGCCTTACCTGGGTCCCGTTCGCAGGGAGATCGGTGCACTTTTTGCAAGATGCTAACTTGCTAATGCCCCTGCAGCTCCTAAACGTGCTGCCGTGGAGAATTAGATCTTCCCTCCCAGCAATTCAAACTGAACAAGCAAAAATGAATATTGCATGGTATTCTTTTAGCGTGGATATGATTACAGCTTTCAT
Source organism: Pedionomus torquatus (assembly GCA_013398155.1). Lineage (NCBI taxonomy): Eukaryota > Metazoa > Chordata > Aves > Charadriiformes > Pedionomidae > Pedionomus > Pedionomus torquatus. Next base: position 66,512 of record VZRU01011000.1, on the reverse strand, counting down.
AGACGATGTGTTAATTTTCTAACCTTGTTATACTATCCTTTCACATTAATAGAACAATTGAATTTTCTCCTAGTGGTTTTTTTCCAGAATCAGAATTTCCAGGGCCATCAGAAATACTGTGAACATTTCTTCTGCACCACAGATTGGGATTTTACATCCCAGTCCCTTCATCTAACCCAATAATTCATGCTGAAATTAGATCATACATTTCAGGAAGAGATCCAATCTTATTTTAAAGATCCTCACTGATGGTGCATGAGCCACATCCATTATTAATCTGTTCCAATGCTTAATTACCCTTTTTAAGAGTACAATTAAGAAATTGTCTGATTTTTGTTTGGCCTTTCCTGCTTTCAATTTCCTTCTATTTCTATCAAAATGTTCTGATAATATTTCTCCCAGGATCTTTCATAAACACCTCTGCTGTTCTAGAACAAGGTGGTTTTTTTGTAGGTTTAATACTCAGGATGGTTATATTCTAATTCAAACTCTCCTCTTCCTTTCCTAAAGTGAAAGTGGTCTACATAGATAAACCCCAAACAAGAAAACCAAAGAACAGAAAGGACAAAGGCATATAATATGCATTATTTTTTCACGTATGTGGTTTATTACAAGGTAACTGAGTGAGTGGCACAGCTTGCATAGTGTCTATATTTAGATTAAAGTCTAGCATTTAAAAGTTCAATTCCAGAGTGTTCACTAATGCCTCAAATTTATTATTGCAGTTGTCAGTACTGTGCTGCAGTGCATCCAAGGTGCTCAGCTGCTAAATCTATCATCCTTTTGGAAAAGGTATGATCTCTAACAACGGGCTGATCTCTAACAGGTAGGAATAAAGGCTAATATTTCTCTAGGTAGTACAGCATTTTCCCCTCTTTGCTCTTTATCTCAGCACCATCACCACTCTACACATATTTTAAAGAAAACAGAGCACCTGAAGTCTTTCTGGTTGAAAACTCCACATTTTCAAGATTCTCTCAAAAGACAAAACTCTTTCTGCTGTTTTAATACTGTTGGTTGGGCTTCAGGATTGCAACAAGGCTAGAAATTCAGCTAATCTGCTTTGACTATCTCGTAAGTGCCCATGTACCCACCCATAGCCCTCTGGACCATCTCCAGCTTTTATTTCAGCTGACGGAGCCCTGAAGAAGTATAACCTGCTGATGTAGGTAAGGGGTGGGCAAGGCTGACTTCTGCTCCTTCTGAAGCTATGTCTCTATTGTCAGGTTATTGATCCCTCCCAAAGTGCACATTTGCTCCAGTAGGGGTGAATACACGCGAACGACCCCAAACCCTTTATGATTCTATATGGGTGACAGTCAGAGCACACTCTGTTGTATGTATTTGTATCTCCCTGACTCCTACATATAGTTTCCATGGGAAAATTGCAGAATGCCTACGCATGTTAATTTTTAGTGCAGCAGGCCGCTAAACCTATCATCTCACAAAAATGTCCTTTTATAGCCTTGTCAATCAGTGTATAATTAGCTGAATTTACATGCAGAACAGATGGGAATTTTGGAAATGTTTCTTTTACTAAATGCATGTGAGGAGGAAAAAAAAAACTGCAACCACCATGACTTGGGGATTTAATATATACACATTCCTAATGTGATGTTGGATTAAATTAAGTTCTAAAAATGTATACAATAAAGTGTCCAGCAAAACATGCCAAGCACTGTATATTAATCATAGAATCATAGATTGGTTAGAGTTGGAAGGGACCTTAAAAATCATTGAGTTCCAACCCCCCTGCCATGGGCAGGGACACCTCCCACCAGAACAGGTTGCTCAAAGCCCCATCCAGCCTGGCCTTAAATACTTCCAGGGATTGGGCAGCAACAGCTTCTCTGGGCAACCTCTTCCAGTGCCTCACCACCCTCACAGCAAAAAATTTCTTCCTAATATCCAATCTAAATCTCCCCTCTTCCAAATTAAAACCATTATCTCTTGTCCTACAACTACACTTCCTGACAAAGAGACCCTCTCCTGCTTTCCTGTAGGCTCCCTTAAAATACTGGAAGGCTGCTGTAAGATCTCCCTGGAGCCTTCTCTTTTCCAGGCTGAACAATGACCTGATAACAGTGGTTTGCAGAAATATCCAATACTTCTGGTCTATACTACCATCCATGCATCCAACCTTCCACATTACAAGTCACTACTAATGCTACAATTCAGGGATGAAGTGGGATTGTATAATCTGCCATTCATTTTTCTAATTCCAGTTACCTTAGAATGGGATTGCAAATACGCTATATAGAACATTTCCCAAAATGGGCTCACAGAATGTTTCACATACATGCCAAGACACTGAATCACTTATTACCAGAGATGGGATCCATGTGATTTTGGCTTCAAAGAGGATAATTGTGTGACATAAAGGTTCATTTTCTGAGACATTCATACCCACATTTGTAGCACCCTGGTTTGGACCAGGGATTTCTGACACCCCTTCATGACCTCAACACTGTTTACTTGGATTCAACTACTTTATGTTTCTGGTGGAATGTAAAGAATGATATATATAATTCAAGAATCATTACTGCTTATGCACATGCTACTCCACCAGAATATCATATTAAATAGCTGTTTCATATTTTCTCTCTTTTCATGTGCTTTTCTATATTTACATTTTCTCCCCATTGAAGTCCTGGGTCAGACTGAATTCTCCTAGTAAGTTAAGAAGATAACATAGAAATGTGTCATTTTTTCCTTTTTTTTCTCTGCACACTTTTTAAGAAGTACAACCTAGCTCTTTGACAGCTCAGTTTAGAACTGGAAGAGAAAACAAAGTACCAAATTAGAAGGTAATGATACGAAGAAAAATCTCTGCATGAAAACAGCACCAATATTCACTGGGAAAAGACAACCTTTCCATCCCAGCAAAATTAAAACTACTTAAAAACTTGAGATTTTTCCCATTAAATTCGTAAAAAATAATGCACGTTCATTTCTATCAATTAGAACAGGAGTTCCTGGCAACAGGCATTTTGCTCTGCCAGTGACTGCAGAGGCTAAACTTCTCAGGTGGGGAGCTGAAGCTCAGACTCTCAAGCAGGTGTATTCATGAGCTGGACTAAGAATCATACAGCTTCTGTTGCCCTGTGCAGAAATTCGACATCACTCAGCACTTTGAAGTACAGGAACTCAAATTTGAGATTTGCTTTCTAAATCACAGCTAATTCTTGGGCATTAGATCTTGTGTTTTACTATTGCAGTTGGTACCCATCTCCCCTCCCAACTAACTACAGTGGGAGCAGCAAGGCCAGGCCCTTTATTAGTATGAATTACCATAATAATAAGTGGATTTAATATGATTAGTGCCTGAATTTGATTCATTACATTCAGGAAGGAAATGAAGGGCAAAGGATACAGCTTTGTTTATTACAAGTATTCAAATAAACACTAATAAGATCCCAGCTAGTAAAGCATCAAAGTGTTAGAACACACAAGCTGATGAACACTCGGTGGTCTCTCCTTGGGGTACAAAGTATAAATTAATTATACCTTGTCAGGCAGCTTGACTGTGAGGTCCCTGGAGATGAGTAGAAATAGATGGAAGAGACTTACTTGGCTATTGGGTATATCAAAGCAATGACAAGGGGATTATTTTTACTATCAATATAGCCAAGTAGCCTACAGTAAAAAGCCCCGCAAAACGTAATTAAGAAAAATTATCAAGAAAATTGGACCTCCTGTCTTATCAAGTCCAGTCACTTGGTATTCTAGTCCTATTTCTCAAATGATTCCTTCATAGAAGTATCAAGCATCATCAACCTAACTCTTAAAAATAGTTAGGCTTGGAGTTTTAACACATTTAGATTATTCCTAAAGAGAGATAACAGGAAATACTTTCTTCCAACTGCTATCTTATTCTTGAAATAAATTGGATCAGATCTATGTAATATATCCAAGAACTCACTTTGGGAGTTGAATAGAATGTAATGTGAAGGAGAGATGAACTTTTAAAGTTATTAATGCTGCCAAAGCACAAGTATCACAAAACTTCAGGAATTATTGTGACAAGCAGAGTAGAAAGATAATATTCAATAAATAGATAAAGAAAAAAAGGATTTGTAAATTAGAAACACCAAAAAAAATGCAATTTGTAAAAGCTATTGAATTTATTTTCAGAAACTTCGTTCAGATTTAAAATCTGAACTTTTGATTTGTCCTATTAGATTATAGTCTCCAACCTGAATGGCTAAATTTTTGGATGGAGCATGTCAATGAGCCACAGTTTAACAAGATAATATCTATAAGATGTTTCCACTCAGTGATGCACCTTCAGAATAAGACTGTCAGACTCCAATTCTCTATATACTCACCTGTGAGCTTAGGCTTCATAGGTGAGAAAATAAAATCAATAGGTTAATCCTGGTTGGAAAGCTAAGTCTATATATCCCATTGGCAGGGACCTACATTAAATTAAATTATATGCACAGTTCCTTGAATAACTGAAACTCAACAACATGAGCTTGGAATAACAACTGAGAGATTAGGCTTTGTAATATGTAACATGTTAAATAATAGTTGTGAAATGAAGCTACCATTTGTTTTCATGAATGGATCATAGTAACATGAAGCTTAAGATTTTGCTTCAGAAAATTAACATATCTTTACAGAGAAGTAGGGAAAAAATTGAATCTTACGTATGACTTGCTGTGTACATATTCAATTTGTCTCAGTCAACAGGCTTTCCTCTACTTGTTCACATTTTTCATGTTTAAACAGACAAAAGCAAAGAAAAATATCTATCCAAAATGAACAGAAATATTATTTTCTGTCTAACAAAATAATAATAAAAAAGGATTAAGAGGGAAATATAATTCTGAAATAAGATTAAAATTTACACTACCCATTACTGGAATCCAGGTGCATATCTAAAATTAAATACTTGTGTATGGATTACAGGGAGTTATGAAGTTATTCCATCTGTAAGAACAAATGCTAATTTTATGGGGTATTAGCAACACACCTAAGGAATTATTATTCCAAGTTGCTTGGATGGATACTGTTTTACCACTCCTGAATTCTGGAAGGGCTTGGTAGTAAAAGTAGAAAGATGAAGTGTAGATGTGAAGGCTCTACTCTACCTGTTTCCAAATTCTCCATAAGGATTTACTTTTTATCAGGGAACACCAGTTCTTCAGCAGAGACTGAACCACAGTACACTGATACATGTCATGTTAGATGAGAAATTTTGGTCTGTTGATATTTTCATGGTATTTTATCCTGATCTTCTTATTAATACATAATACGGGTTTAACCACATCGATTCTCAAAACAAAAGTCCCCCAGAATAAGCCTTGCACACTTTGCTGAGGTGTCAGAGAAGCCTAGGAGTTCAGCTTCAAAGTTCTACCTATCGCATCTGGTTCTTCCCTACAATGTTTTCACGTGGAGTCCTGCTTCTTCTCCTATCTGTTACATTAACACATGCCTTTCTTCTCCCACTTCAGTGATCCTTTGACAGCATATCAGTGTGAGATCCTCTCAAATATGCATCACAGCAGGAGTTTAGAAGTATAAGGGACCACTATTAAAGAGCGCTCCGTGTTCCAGATGAAGCCAACACTTGAGACTGAACTTTAACAGTAATGCACTCTGTCATATCCCACAGCCATCCCTGCCTAGTGTAAACAGTAAGACTAAACCACGTGAAAATAATCTAGCCATGGAGTTTAGCAAAGAGCCAATTTTGCAGTCAGCAGAAAAGATGATCTCCATTCTTTCCCTCCTCCACCTTGATAATCAACCTCAATGTGAAAGACGATGTCAGCATGGTACGTTGTTGGATTCTGACAATTGAAAATTGTCTTCAAGTTGTAACCAACAGAACACAAGGCTCCTGTTATTTTTCAGGAACAGAATGTGGACCCAGTTCTGCAGTGCTTCATGGTCTTGCCAGCCACACTGACTGCAGCTGAAGAGAAGATTCTTAACAGCAATATTTTACCTCAGTTATGCTCTCTTGTACCATGAAGAAATGCATGTTTTCTTAGTGTTACAGGTTTCTGTTTATAAAAATAACCTTTTTATTTTATCAGGTAAAGTGATACTATTCTGAACTTCTTTATAAAAATGACATGCCAGATTTAAAAGATCTAAAAATAGTAAAAGAATAAAAAATAACTAATAAAATAGTTTTGTTATAAGCAGTCTTATTTTGACATAATGATGGAATATTTATTTATCTAAAGACTACACAGATAGTGTTTTGCAAAACTGAGTCTTGAACTTTGGGAGATCAGCATTTTCCTAGCTTGGAGCACACCTCCTAAATTAATGAAATTCCTTTTAATCTGTCAGCTTCTATTTTTGTTAATGAAGTCTGTAAACATGTTTAACTAAATGGTTGAGCATGGGAAACTAAACACTCTCCAAATACACCAGGTTTATTGGGCTTGATCTGAAGCCTGTAATACCAGCTGTGCAAAGGCAGATCTGCCGCTGGCCCTGGCTCGTTGATGTGAGATTGAGATTTTCTGCTGGTGGGTTTTGGACCGTGCCTAAAAGGTACGGTGCCGCAAAGGGAGTTACCTGTTCTTCCATAAAAGGGGGAGAAGAGTGCCAAAATACTGCTTGCTGTCGTACCAACCTTACCATGTCCCAACACAGTACGTAGCATCTTGTACCAATGCAGCATCTGCTTTTTTGTCAGTGCCCGTTATTTGGCCGTAGCATCAGGGACACCTACTCATGTGTGAATTCAGAAAGATTCGGAGCACACAGGTATTCCAGCACAACCAGTCGCTTAAACCTTTTAAGCAACAATCATGCTTTGAAAGACTCATTCATGATTCATTTTGGATCATTTGCATAATGAAGTCATACAAAAAAATACAGTTAATTCAAGAGGAGGTGGGGAGGAGATTGAAGGTTGCAGTTTTAACAGGAAACCTTAAGGCTATCAAAATGTTTCACGAAATCACCAAGGATGAAATCCATGTTTCCCTACTGAGTTAAACATGACTTGACAATGCCAATGAACTTTCAGAGAAATGACAGACAAATTACAATGTGCGTGTGCTAAGCCATGTTGAAACCTTCATTTCTAAAAGGCATCCTGTCAGGAGTTGTAAACACTGTGGACTAACACCAAAATATTTTCTCCCTACTTCCTCTCTGCTCACAGACTGCTTATAGGCCATGTGGATCATTCAGTGGATTGCAAATAAAATTCATTTTGACCCAGAAACAAGTGAGGAATACTAAGGTAATTCTGGCCTCAGTCAGACAAGACATGTTGTTTTTCTCTGAAGATCTCCATTAACAGACCATCTCTTCCCAGACTATCCCACACCAATTCTTCCATATTTTATACATTTGGGGATTGGTTTTGCTTTGTGGGGTGGTATCTGCTTATTTACTGTACATATTATTATATATAATTTTAGTACTGTTTTCTTAAGGCTGTGTAAAAACTGAAGACAGCTCACAATTAGCAGTTATGTAAAACTGATGGACGCTCAGACAAGATTCATGACTAGAAGAGGATTTGTTTTATACCCTCTTAAGCTGGAAGAGGCTGGAGCCCATCAGGCTGGGTTACACCATCACCTTCCATACCATCTTCTGCCATAACAGTCAAACTCTCACCACAGAGAAGGGAAATGAAGAAAATGTTGAAGGATCAGCCTCAATGTTAAAAGGCATTTTAGCCTCCATATCATCCATTCTCCTGCTAATATTCGTTCTCTACTCCCTGCCCAATTGTCATCCCTTATCATTTGCCATCCCACAGTTGCTCATTTCAATATGCCCTGGAGCACTGAGACACCCCAGTCTCAAGCAGGAATACTCAAAAGGCTGCAATTCCCAGGTTTGAGCCAGATCCGATATAAGTCACTTCAGCTAATGCTGAAAAATTAACATTAACAATGCTTGCACTTTTTTTTTTTTTTTTTTGGCAATGGCACTTAAACACAGCTACACGCATAACATCTAATTCTGCAATCATTATTCAGGTTGCGTTGTGTTTTATTCACGTGCCGAGCTCCTGTCAGAGCAAATAAGGCTGTCCAAAAGAACAAATGCTGGTTTGGGTGAACAAAGACCAGGGAGCTGGGCTCACAGTACTTGGTGAAACATTGGTAGTGGCTGCCTGACACAAACATTAGGATTTGGCTAGGGCTTTTTGGAAGTTTCACAGATTCATTGTTTCTCCAGGAAAGTGAGAAACCCTGCTGGAAAAATTAACAATCTCTCCTAAAGTCTCCTAAAGCAAGCAAGTAAAAGACCACGATTTTCCTCAAGAAAGGGAAACAATTTTCAGACTGAATTTTGCTGTTGTTGCTGCTGTACTTTTGGTAGGAAGAAACCTTAATTTAGTCACCAATGCAATTTTCAGGACATTTCTAAAAAGCTCTGGTTTGGGTTTCTCTCTTGTCTTTTTTTCTCCTTTCACCATATGCTGCTCTGACATGCCAATATATCACAAAACAAGGTTGTCAGATCCTCCCTCTAGAGTTTTTACTAAATAACACTAAAAGCAACTGTACAGCTCCATCTATCTTACAAGCCAAAAAAATGCAACCAAGCCAACCAGTTTCCAGTGGAGACCTTGAAAGCATTCCTCTTTAATGTTACAGTAATCTGGGTTATTAACAGTACTAATTTTGATGCCAGTGTGAGGTCAGTTCAAATTTTGGCCTGATGGAGAAGTAAAACATCTGCAAGAAACACGTTTCTGTTACATTGTGCTTGACATGGGAATTAATGGGTGCAATTCTATGGCCTGTGTTATGTAGGAGATCAGACAAGATGATCATAGTGGTGCCATCTGGCCTTAAAAAAAAATATCTATGAATCTACATTTAAATTCTCACTTGAACTTAGGTAACCTCTCTCTAAGCCCATCTGCATGTTGAATATCACTATTAAAAGGCAGTCGCTAGCAAGCCAAGAATACTTTACTAGCCTAAATCAGCTTTATTTTATGTAGCCACTGATATTGTATTTTGGCAATAAAAACCCAGAAGAAAACCCAAGCAGTTGTACCTATAAATGCAAACAGCAGAAAAATTATAAATTAAGAGTCCCAACAGCTACCACACCATTTCAGAGACAACCACCCAGCACTGAGGAACTGCTGGCACTAAGTTCTCAAGAATAAGCAAGAGGCTAATGTTTGTGTGTGACAAACCCAGGGAACTAATTTGGCTGAGACAGTAGATCTGTTCTACGGCTTTGACTTGCACAGAAAGAGGTCTTTAGGACAATGGAAAGCTCAGGACTGGAAATCATGAAGGTTTTAAGTGAAGCAAGTAAAAAGGAATACACAAGGATGTAAATCTTGTGTCTCAAGTGAGACAAATTTATTTTTTCCCTCATAATTATTCACCTAAGGCCTTGCTACAGTGACTGGCTTAAAAATCAGGATTTAAAAATACAGCTGAATGGGGCTTTAGAAAAGTTTCAGTGGCAAAGAGGGAGATGGAATGCCTTCTCCAAGGCCTGACAGCTCCCTGCTGTACAACCATAGAATGGGTTGGGTTGGAAGAGATCTTTGAAGGCCATCTAGTCCAACCCGCCCAGCAGGGACATCTTCAACTAGATCAGGTTACTGAGAACCCCATCTGTACACTCCAGTGTCCTGTGATCACCTAAGCCAGCAGAACATGGATGATACAGTAGTTTTTGATGGATCCCAAAGCAATATGAAGATTTCATATTCTTACCTTGATGTACTCTGGGAGGCAAGGACTTGTCTGTAGCTGCACAGACGTAGGTGGGTCAGACTTTTCATTCCCTCTCTGAATAGCACTCTCTCTATTAACTTGGTAGGATTTAATAAGATTTCCCTGCTACAAAGCTAGAATACCACAACATTTTTGAAACAGATATTCTTCATGGTTCTGCAGGAACAGCAGGAGCCTGATCCAGAATTTATTGAAGCAGTGTTGCTGTTTACTTTGCACTTGGAAGCAACCAAGAGTAAAAGAAGAGAGAAGAGGTAGAAATAGAGTATCAGCAGAAACTTCTATTCCCGAGGGTTGGGTTTATCAGGGGGGAGGTTGTTTTTTTAGTTTATTTGTTTTTAAATATATACACACATGCACACTTTGGATCTAAGGTTCTTCACTCAGTTGGATTTTGGTTCCCATGAAAATATGTTCTGTATGATCAAATGTGGGTTATTTCTGGTGAGGTTACTTGGGGAAATATATTCATGAAGAGACTGCATCCTGCTGATGCAAAACAAACATAAATAAAGAGACAAGCCAGGAAAGAGATCTGAAGAGAAGCAAGTAATGAAAGAAACATTTTGGGCACAATCTGTTATTTACTATTATTATACTACGTCCATACTCTTATTCTCAGCACTGTACATTTTAATTGTCCCCTGAAGAAACAGTTCTGTAGATACATCCACATGGAGCAAAGGTTCTGTCAGTGACAGCCAAATTAATTTCTCTGTTGGAAGTATGAATGTGACTTAAAACCCTAGAACACAATTTTAGCAGTTTAGAACATCTTTCTTTATAGTAACTATTGCCCTTTATACTTTGGAAGCTAAGAGCCCTGGTAGCACAACACCTAATTTGAAAGGCACCAGTAATAAGAAGTTAGTAGGTCTGACTGCCACACTGCTTCAGTTTTGTCAAATCAGTACCTTGATTAACGTTCCTTGAACAGATAATGAGGCCTTGCCATAGGATGGATGCATAAAAGCTGGCTGCTTCCTGCCCACAAGACACATCACGACTATATGTCACTTAATGTATACAAGCCAATTTACACACCTTGGAGTCACTTCTGGGTTCAGGTTTCCAAAGCACTTTACCTTGAAGTCCAGTGCACTGAGCTCAACCCATCACTCTTCAGTACAAACCAGAGAACAAAAGCAGAGCTTAACACGTGGGAGAAAAGCGGTATTTTCTTTTATATCTGTGGCTATGGCAACAAAATCTATATGAGATTCTATATGCACCTATGCCTGAAAACATCTGTGGAGAGTGCAGCAATGTCAAAAAATAATCTGCTGTACCTCATTCCTGACGAAGGCATCCCTTCGCATTTTCAGCCTCTTCCCTCACAGAAACTATTCTCTTTTCAAAAGAAACAGATGTTTTATATCTACATATAATTCATAAGCAGTAAGAGAGAGAAAGCATATAGATTTATTTAAAAAAAAAATAATAAAAATATCCGCTGGCCTTTACAATGGTAACCCTTTCCTCTCCTTGGTGTAAAAGCCGATACTGCCACACAACAGAAATGCTGTCTAAGGGAACTCATCCAGGGCTCTGTGTTATGGTCACGAATGCATTTCAGATACAGCTCCAGGACTGAAGTATTCTTTTTTTTTAGCATTTTGATTTATTGATCCACACTGATAACACTAGAATGACTTTAACTCCTCGGAGGCTGTGTGGCTGGGTTATCATGCATGACAACCTGCACAAATACATACAGATGCAAAAGTTTTTAAATCAGATTAGAAGAATGCTTTTGAGGTGGCACAGGCTAACATTAAGGAAATTTCTGCTGTAGGACTGTTGGTTCAAGTCGTTGCATCCTATTGTGCAAGGGCATAACAAGGCAAGCTTTGCAGGACCTCTGAGGGCTATTACATGCAGTGATGTGGCTGCCACTTCCAGGTCAGTAAAGCCCTTAAACATCAGCTTACTGGAAGCCAGGAGAGGCTATCTAGAGGAATTATGTCTCAGTGTTTGCCCAGTTCTTATACTCTGGCCCTGAGCATCTGCTGCTGGCCATTGCCAGAGGCAGGACATGATGGGCAGATGGTCTCAAGGCTGTTCCCCTACTCTTCTGACATTCCCATCACAGGCTGCCACAACTGGGCACTAGAGGTCTTGCTGTTGCTTTAGCTCATTTTGAGCAAGGATCTTATAAAACCCTGTGAAAAACATGAAGCCCCAGCACAAGTTATATATGTGTTCAGCTGAAAATGCCCTCTGTCAACTCCCACATTACACAACTGAGAACAGAAGACCAGAAAGGGGGAAGAGGGGTCACCACTACATCTGCACCACTGCCCCATAACAAGGGGGCTCTTCTTAAACAAGATACACTTTTTCCAAGGCAATGCTTTGTAAAACCCTTACCTTCTACAGAAAAGGCTTTAATTCCCATACAATGGGTGAGAGCCAGCTGTGTCACGTTGACAAGAGACACCATCCAAAATTGTAATGAGCAACATATGGCTGGTGTCTAACGTGTCACTTTCCTATGACCACAAAAGCCTCAAGAGGGGGAAATGCAGGAAGCACTAACAGGAGATGTGAAGTATCCTTAGTGGAACCAGATACTGCCATGAGAGGAGGGCTGAAACCATCTTTCTTTTCAGAGAAATATATCTACATCTATCTCTATGTAGCATTCTTTCCCATATGTGATACTTTCCCACAAACACTAGTGAAAAAACACAGCAAGGGAAGCCTAGCTGTTCTGGGCTATTGTCTTCTTAGTTCTCTATATTTCTTAATTATCAAAACTTTACATTTTGTACTCACTAGTCACTCTCAATGTCTTTTTTCATAGCATCACATTGATTCCCAATAGACTATACATTTAAACTGCACATTTTCCAAAAGCTCTACCTTATGCAAGTTGCCTTCTGTTTATTCTACTTTAAATTGTTAGTCTTAAAAAAATATAATCCCTCTCAAAAATGAGGAGGAAAAATAATCCTTTATGCATTCAGCTTTTGTTGAATCACCCAGTGCAATTTGTGAAGTTAAAGAACAAAGTTTAGCTGTGCCTGCCACCTCTACTTGTAGAGCAGCTCTTATGTTTAAAACAATACCAGCAAGTTCAGGGCACTCAGTAAAATCCCAATTTATGACAGAAATTTCTGTTTAGTTGGCACAAACCTATTAACTCAGCTGAAAAGAGTGACAGTAATTGCAACTGGCTAAGGGTTGATAAGAAAACTCGGTCTACTAATTTGAAAGAAAATTTACAGACTGGCAAAGCCATGTCAGACAAGAGAACCAAAGATAGCTGCACTCAGTGTTTTCTAATTCATGTTAAAAAAAAAAAAAAAAAAAGGAATTCATAATATTTGCACTATAATAAGAGGCATTTTTGAAGTGATAACTTTATAACCCTTTGTATCTTACTCCATCAATGTCTACTCACAGAAAAATGAACTTTGTCACAGACCAAAATTGGCCCTTATTGCTCAGTTATAAAATAAACATAAATAGAGGACATCAGATTTGACCTACTAACACTGGCATAGATTTTGTGCTGCAGGCACTGAAACTGCGGTTCCTAAAATAATTGAGATTTGTAATTGAAGAGATTGAAGAATTTAACTATCCAAATGGAAAATAAAACTGTCTTACTTGGCCTCGCCAGAGTTTGACCAGCAGGAGAAGGCGTCGAGTGCCCCTTCCCACCGACAAAGGGGCTTGCAGAGTATCACTGTCCAAATTAGTACCCCAATAGGATGGGCTGCACAGGCGAGAGTTTCTGATGAGCCCTATCATTAGGCATTCCGGAGCGTGAACAAATGTTTGAATTATTTGTGTCAGGTTGCTTCTTTAAAAAAAGAAAAAGAAAAGAAAAAAAAAAAAAAAGGAAGGGAAAAAGAAAAATCTTAAGTCTACAGAAGCTGTGATTTACTTTAGGTAAAACTTTGTATCGCATTTCTGGAACAGAACAGTTCCTCCTCAGCATCATCAACTTCATGCAGTTTCTCCCCATCATCACCCGAAAAAACCATCCCTGTTCCTTTTTGCCTGTGCTGACAGGTTGGTATCAACTGCCTGGTGTGGGCAGCTCGAGGTGCCAGGAGCATCTTTCTCTTCCAGCACAAAAAAACGTTGTGTGGGCAGGGAAATCTCCGTGTGGTCTGTGGCTGAGAAGCCCCCTGGAGGGAACTCTGTTTTATAGGACTGAATGAAAGCATGTAACAGTACTCTACAATGAGATTATCATTGTTCTTTTATCCGAGTTTCAAAGCAGCTCAATAGAATGACCTTTCCTCAAGTATTTTTCTCTGATTCTTTCTAATCTGAAGTTTCTGTAGAGGAAGAAGCAAAAGAAAGAAATCTGCTATCCTTTCCTTTTTGCACCGCAGGAACCTTGCAAGGTGTATCTGTTTTCTTAGGTTTTTGGAAGGTCTGAAATTTTTGCATTACCTAGGATAAAAATAACTGTATCAAAGATACAAAGGCTTGTGCTTCAGGCCAGAGGTCAGCTGTTAACCAATGGAATAACAAAAAAACCAAAATGCATTTCCCTGTAAGAAAATCATTCCCCAGTTGTCCGTGGTGGGTTTCTCATATCTTCCTAAGGAACAACTGTCAGAAACAGAGGTTAAAATAAGGGCATTTCCAGCCTGCTCCAGTATGACAATTCCTCTGTTTCAAAAGCAGGAGTTTTATTTTTATTTTAGCACATGTGCAATAGTTATATAGATTTGAATATATGGAACTTGCTGGTATTTTCATATGTATATGTAGGTATAAAATAAGAAAGTACTTCTGGTAGTGAAGTTATTTTTAAATCCTTATGGATAGGGCTACATCGTTATGTCACAGAAGGGTACATTGTTATGTCCTAACAATTTAAATCTAACAATGTTAAATCCTAACAATTGCACTCACATGCAGGTAATGTTGTTGGCTTACATTTACACAAATAAGAAAATCTTTGGTGCTACCAGGTCCCTCACTCAGGCAATAGAGAGATGTGGCACATTTTTAATTCACCCTCTTTTAATTCCATGTCTCATGATACATTTTCTCTGATTTTTGTTTTGCAGTTTCTCACACCATCTCATGCACGCTCACATGGTTCAATTTTGCAGCTACTACAGGCTGTGATGAAGAGCTTTTTCCCTGACCAATGCCCTACAGATCTAGCAGCATCTCCAATCTGTACAGTATGTGAATTCCCAGGTTTATTCAGTACTGTGTTTTCCAGTGAGATTTTCTTCTCTCAGGGAAATCTCAAGTATCAGCTTGATGGCATGGGGGGTTACTTTAGATCTAAATCTCAGCAAACATCTTCTTAATCCACTCTTTATGGACTATTACAATACACAAATGAATAAAACCTGTAACGTACACACCGTTAATGGTACACATCTCAAGAAAATGTACCTCACAGATATAAACCTTCAAAATATTAGGTATAAACAGCAGCAGAAAAATAGAGGAATGAAGTTCCTAATGTATATTTAAAATTCTAAGTGGCATTCACAAATCAACAGCAGAAGAATAGGAAAGATCTGTACCAAAACAGAGTAATCACTCCCATTTGATAACCATTTCAGTGAGTACAACTCAGCTGACAGAGCAAGAGTTACAGATTTTTATTTGAATCCAACAGCTCATTTTGGTGAGCACTCAAGGGAAAAAAAAATTAAAAAGATATTAGGAGAAGCTGGAAGTCATATCAGTCCGGCTCTGAGGTGTTTTTACAGTGCAGTGTTAAATACGCTGCAACTGAGGTTACATACAAGTTATATGGTAATAAGGACAAGTTAAGGTGTATCTACTAAATGCTGTGAAAGTAGCCTGGTGTCACTGTGGGTAAAATTGAATGCATAGAGTCCAAAAGGCAAAGTGATCAAAATGAGAAGGAATAAAACCTGAGAAATAAGCAAAGCTAGACTGGCTATATGAATTGTTATCTAAGCAAAGGAATCTACAGCAAACTGATGCAAGAATCCTAGAAATCATATCTCTTCCTGTAAAGGCAAAGGTTGCCTAGGAATACTTCTAGATGTTGCAGAACATCCTTCCTCAGTGCTGTCAAGCAGCACTTGATAGAGAGTTTACAGACCAGTGCTCCAAGACTTCCAGAAAATGTAAATGGATAGATGCTCCCTCCTTCAGTCACAGATCACCTGGCATGTCCTCACATGCATGCCTGGCCTGTTTGCAGGCAAGCCCATACACCTTTGCTGCATCCATAAATCCGGTCAGGCAGCGGTGGCAGCTCAGTTCTGCCCCGTCACCCAGACTGATGCTTGGCAAGCCAAGCCTTGGGCTCAGGGCAGCCAGGTAGCAGCAGACAAACAAAACAGAATCCACCTTCACTGGGGCAAAATCCACATGGAGAACACAGAGGAGCAGTGTGAACTCAAGGGACTGCCTTGAGCCTGTGATGCAGTTGACTTCATGAGGACTTCATCTAGGACTTGCTCCTGCTCTGACTGCCCCAGCACTGTCCCACCTGCTGGAAGGTGCCAGATTGTCAATACTGAGGCTGCAGCTGCTGTGCCAGACATCATCTGTTCTGGAAGAGGTGGTGGAAGACAGCAGAGAGGGTGTCTGTCTCTCATGGAAAACACTCTGCCAGGAACCTCCTCTTCTCACTTCCTTCCCTCACTTCCAACACAGTAAAGAGATAAGCGTTGGATTTTCTCAGCCACAAAAACCCTGCTAGCTTTCATTGTCTTTAAAGCAATCAGTAGTAGTGGCACATCTCCATAATGAAACCCAATTCATTTTCCCAACCCAGTTAGAGAAGTTCCACTGTCTGATGAAGGAGTGCAGAAAAGGGGGCTTAGGGGTACACAAAGGGCAGAGAAGACAGGAAACGGGGTAAATCAAGGCACTTCCAAACAAGAGGTGCAGGGAAGAAGTAAAAAAATTTAACACAACAAAACCAACCTCCCAACCCATCCTAAAGCAGGGCCCTACATGTGACCAAGGTACAAAACACTTAAGGTTCATATAAATCCTTCTGGAAATTTTCAGGTACTATGGCTTACTCACATGAATATGAAAGAGAGCCTCGGCTTATCCTTGACCAGGCACAATACTGAATTTTAATCACTCACTAGGAATTTGATAACTTGCAGAGAGGAGGGTTTTTGTAATAAGGTTTGATAAAACACCCCCCTTGGGAGAGCTTGTACATAAACACCTCAAAAGAGTTATGCAACCCCAGTACACAGCTTTCATGACAACAAATCTATCCAGCATCAGGAGCACAACCCAGGCCTTAAAAAGGTTATATCTCTGCATAGCAATGATCTCTTCCCTCAGAGCAATATTAATTCTCAACAAGGCATGCAAACGGAAGCAGAGACAGGCTCCTCCTAAATCTTGACTGAAATTATTGTTTTCAGGAAGAGGATTAAACCCAAGATTTTTGCCAGCAGTAGAAAACACATTGTTTGCACATAATCACCTCCCTCAAATGACAGCTTGGTGTCATTTCATATTTTTATGATGCCATCTGACAGCCAAGGTTTCTAAGGAAACACCAATATTGGAGGAGCTGCAGTGAATGGAAGAAAAGGACAGAACCTAAAAATAAGAGCCACATGCCTCTTCCAGACATTAAAACTGCCTGATAAAAGACTGTAAACAGCTCCTCCTTGGAATGGTAACATTTCCAAGACACCCATAAGTCTCCATCTAAGTGGAATAATTTTGCAGTGAACAACGTTTTTCTAAGAGTCAGTTATATTTATGAAATCATATTCTTTTAAAGGTGTTTGGAAAAATATTCTGACTGGATTATTTCTTAAATTACCTCAGAATATATGGAAAGATTACTATTTTGTACCACTGTGGACCCCAGTAGGAGTCACAATCTTACCTGGAGCAGAAATTAACTTATTTTGAGTATTGATGGCTTCCATGCTGGGAATGTTGGGTTGGTTTTTTTTTTTTTAACTGAATTGGGAGTAGGAAGAGAAAACTAACACCCCTCCCCTCAAGCAAACCGTTCAAACTCACCTGTATTAAATGCACCCAAAAAATTACACCACAATGCAGCAAACCAAATACTTTTTAGGTCAAACTGCTGTTGAGTTAGGAGGAAGGAAAAAGATGCTAGGAATATTTTTAGAACATTCAAAAACCTCTAATTTTTCAAAATGTCATTGTTTGTCCAATTAGCCCAGAAAAAAACCCAGCCACCTCCTGGTGGAAGGATATGCATCAGGGATATTGGCTCATCTGTGAAGAAATTAGGGCTGTACTCTGTAAACAGACTCTGGCCTGGCCCATAACAGCACATAGCACAACACTGAAGACAAATTTATTATAAAATAACTTTGACACAAAGATGACTAGAAGTACTTAAGTATTTTACCATCTCCCTCCCAATTACGTAGGGAGCCATCACAACCAGCACACAGTTAAGTGGATGATTTCACCAAATTGACTGCTGGGCTTTAGGCTACGTATAAATATAGGGAGTTTTACTCCCAGACACTAACTAATACACACCATACACAGGGAAATATTTATGGAACTGAAGTCACAATGTTTCAATGTGTTTGTAAAAAAGGTAGACAGAGACTTATTTAGGGTATAAGTGCGATGTTTTGTGTTGCTAGTGTTCAGACAGAGACCCAGAAGACATCAGTTTAGTTGTATGTGTAGACCCCCTAACACCAATTAGCACGATTTACCATGAGAACTCTCTCTGCTTCAGAGCTGAAACAGTTCTCATGCTGTATATCTGTGAGATGCAAACAGCCTATATATCATAGCCATAAAATATATGGCTAGTTAATTGTTTCCACACATCATTATTTAAAGGAGCCTTCATTCATTACCTTATAAGTATGCAAATATACTTGTAAACATAGAGGTATCACCAAACATTATTCTCAAAGACACATTGGGACACAGTCCCAGAAAACAGGCAAAGCTGGGGTGCTCAATCAGCTGTAAAAGAGTCACCCCATCTCACCCAGAGCATCTCCCCATCACTACCCGCTCCAGAAAGTGACTGCCTTTCCTTTCTTCAGATAGCAGGGGGGCAGAGAGATACAACCAAGCCAAAACCAGCAAGTTTCATTAATTACATTAAAGCACAATTCGTATGTCTTCTCACTTGATAAAATGCAAGAGTCTCATACCCCACTTACTTGAGCAGCTGAGCAGCTTTCCTCCATGCGACTTTGAGACCAGAGTGGTGGGACTGCCCAGGGCTTTCCAGACTGCTTTAATCAGTGCCTTACTCAGTCTCTTTCAATACACTGAGAGAGTGTTCTGGCACGTGGAAATCCATTTTTAAGTGTTCCCATGGATCATACGTTATAAATGAATTCATCTGGCATCTGAGGTAGGTTAAAGCTTTTCAAATTCAAACAGACTTTACCTTAGCTTGCGTGCTGCAGGAGCCTTCTGCCTGTTTGTAACAGCACCAGCTGGAGCCCAGGAGATGGGCTTCAATTAGTAGCATACACACACCTGAAATATAAAGGAAAGAAAAGGAAGCACCCCTCGTTTTTTCTCTCCTGTGACAGTCAGAACCACATAAATTGATTTGTGCTGTTGCTGAGCTTGGTCTTTTTCAAGTTTGATTCATGATGATAAAACAACAGGGGAAAAAAATATCTTTTCACCTGATTTAGCAAGCAGGCAGGATAAAAACCCCAGCCTACCTGTGCTAACCTTTTAAAACACTGTATTTTCATCAACTGGTCATTCCCCTTCCTCACAGGCTGCTGAGGGGAGAACAACAATTGCCAGTTAATCCAATTACAGAACGCTCTGAAGGCTGGGGAGATGGAATAGTTTGCCATTTGATATATGATTGTGGGGGATTAAACTCTTCATTCATGTGACAAAATTTCAATAATGACAGTAAATGACTCTGAGAACAATCTGAAATATCTGCAATTGTTTAGGGATTCTTGCTGAATAAAAAGGAAATGAGAAGACATGAGAGAAGATAAAAGGAAAACTTCCAGTCGTGTTATAAACCACTCAATGGATTCACAAACCTTTTCACGACAGTTCTTCAAGTGACACTTAAGGAATTGTCTACAAGCTATAATCGAGAGCTGTCACCGTAAGGCCAGGAACAGAAGCAAGTTTTTGAAGGACATCAGCCTTCCAACCACATTTGTGAAGCAGTGACACAGGTGAAACCCCGAGCAGCTTTCTGCAAACTGGAGTTCATGTCAGAAAAGAAATACTTAGTACCACGAGGCTTATATTGGCCTAAGAGAAAATGCAGATAACAAGCAGGAGCACGGGAATAATTTCCACAACAGTGAATGCTGTTCATTTTCCTCTTGGTTCCAGTAACACTGTGAGATGTTCTTCAGCATCTCACGGTGCTACTTATTTATTTATTATTAAGTAACACATAAATAAGTTACTTGTTAATTTGCTGAGCACCACGTTCCAAATACAACCCCCACACTGCCATAGTGAGGAGAGTGGCCAAGAGTGCATAACTCCATCCTTGGAGCTTGTGTTAGGCTGTCATTTCCCCTAGTATCACAAGAGGAGACTTTCAATTCCTGTGCCAACTTTACAGCTTAAGAGCATTTTATTTTTCTTCCTTTTCATTCTCTGACAGATGCAAAAGCATGGACACTTCAGAGCATCAGAGCCAGTGGACATGTTCATAACTCTAATTCCAAGGACTCCTATGGTACCTTCCTGTTCTTTGAGATGCCTTTGTCCCCAGTAAACTAGTTGGGAATAGAACAAGTTAAAATTGTTTAAGAACTGGACCTTGCAATTTGCAGCTTTGGTCTATAGACTGGATCTGGCCATGAGAAAGATGGGGGACTGTGAAGAGAAGGGACAGAGAGCAGCCTCAGGTATGCAAATGATTTCCAAAGCACAACAGGGATCCTGGTGATGAGTTACACATCAAATTTTACATCACAAGTGAGGAAGAAAAATGTGTAATCTGTCAAGATTAATTGATACTTTTGCATTTTATCTGAGAAATGAAAATCCCATTTTCAAAGATTAGAAGCTTAAAAGGCATTTTAGTACCTAAAGAGCGTGATAGTTGATTTGAAGATTTTCAAAAGCCACGAAAGATGGGGACCAAAACAGAACATTGCTGTAGAGTAGAATACCTGCAACCATAACCCTATATTGTAGAAAAAGGGACAAGTAAATTCACAGGCAACATATATCCCCAATGACATTCTAGGTCTAGAAGGTAGAGCTTGAAAAACAACAGAAGCTGCCCTAAATTGCCCAGGTACCTTGGGAAGCCCACATAAGCTCAGCTCTATTTCCCTGAGTGCCTAAAGGTGCTGGAAAACATGGCCCAAAGGAACAAGCCCCAGTGGGTTTCTGGGGATTTAAGGTCCTTTAGGTGTTCAAAGTTAGCTTTCCACAAAGGGAGCTTGCTTCTCGAGTTATTACAAATAATATGTCTAATATAAATATAGGTCTATTTTATTATATGAACTCTGTATCTGTTCTGAATCATGTTTTCAAATGAGTTTACCAGAGGCAGCAGGAGGACAGCTGTGACTAAGAAATACTTGTACAGTCAGATTTTCATGCATTTGGAACTCCTAATTAGGACCCACAATCCCTTTAAGAGTAAAATAGAGAAGAGCAATGGATATGAATTCCTGTTTGATTTCTAAATAACTGAATTTTCATAATTGATATATACATTTCACTTTAAATTCTAAAAAAGATGGAATATCTTTAGAATATTAAATGGGAATATTTAATTCTAGAGTACATATAATTTCCCTTCTCATTTTCCAAGAAAAGGTTTGCATATTTTCCAGTTTCTAAAAATCCCTTCCATGTTTCTTCACATAAAATAAGGGACATGTGTCTTTTTACCTTTCACCACATTTCCCAAAGCAACAGTTTCAGCTTCCGTCTCAGCTAGCTGTCCACAGTGACTGCAATTTGATTTATTCCTTGTAATGGTCAAACTTTGTCATCAAAATGCTGGCAAAATGCTTTAATTCAAACTTTTCATGTCCTTTAACTTTCTTTTATCTCTTTTGCTGCTTTAACAATTGTTAAAACGTTAAAGGCAGTCTCTTATTTATTTATGAAGCAGTCAAAAATCAAAGCATAACATTAGTAGAAACCTGTATGTTTCACTTAAAGTAGTAAATATGCAAGAAAATATATTTATTTGAGTTTTTCAGCCCAAGTCGAAGACTAAAAATAAGGTAGCAATAGTTAAAAAAAATGTAATTAAAAACAAAAATTAAACCAAAGGAGAATATAGTAGCATTTCAGATGAGTATTATGATTGTAGTAAACACCACATGTTTACCCATATGCATGTTTGTCACTGCACATGTTCGACTTTGCACAGTGATGTAGAACATACGGTTCATAAAGCCATTCTTGGTTTGGGTGTGAGAGAGTCCCATTCAAGAACAAGCTTTTCTTAGCTTCAATTTGCAATATCTATACATTATGTGACTAAGATATGCAGACTCCTCCTAGCTATCACTATGGGTGAGGTTTGGTTTGGGGATTTTGGGGGGTCCCTAGGATCTCAGTAGTAACCTTTCAGCATTCAACTAAGAAAATTTTGGCTTGTACACATTGTATGTGACTTATTGTGGTCCTGATGTTACTTGGAGCAAGGATGAAGGGTGAATGCCCCGTGGAGACCAGCCTGTTCTCTCCAAAGAGAAAAGAATAACCACAATCTTGCTCTTGTGAAATATGTTTATGAGCCCCAGTGAGAAGTCACTCCAGCAGCAAGGAGTTTTCAGAGGGATTTATTCGTATTCAGTAGCATGGAAATCTAAATTGGTCCCATCTCCTCCCTGAACTAGTAACAGGGTTTTAACAGCTGGCCCTTCAGCAAAGTTCTGGTAACACATTTAATGGAAATAAGATCCTTACAGTCAAGGATTGACTGTAATCCAAGTTTAAAACACCAAGTTCAAATTTTCCAGGCAATTTTATACTTGGATAGCTTACCACTTACAGTTATCTCTACAAGTGAATGCAAAGAGGAAATAAAAGATATTTGAATACATGCCTATCTTTATCCACAATATCACTGTTCTTTCTGTTAGAGTCTATATTGGTTACTAGTTGCTTAAATACGATGTGTCAGCCTATGTATAAACCAAATCTACAGTTTCTTTTCAAGGAATATATCACAGGATAAAAGAATTTCCTTACTACTGCAGGCTCACATCCACCTTACTCTATTCCTGCCAGTGGGCAGCAACAAATCCATCACACAAAATTATAAGAAACCCTGTCATAGGCAAATGCAATCAAAAGAATGATTTGGGATTTTTTTTCTCTCTCTCTCAGAGGAAATTAGCCTCTAACCAAATGCTAGAGGGTGAAATATGCCTTGAAGAATGCTGATACATATTTCTTCAGAAAAGTTGAGGGTGAATCTGGATCCGAGCACCCAGGTACCACTTTCTGCCCCAGTTAAATTTTGGGCCTTGATACATGTAAATTTACAGCAATGGCTTATTTTATTTTATTGTTAATTCACAGATGTTTTGTTTCTAATAACTTGTGTGATTGACAACTTATTGTTCTAATTGTATTACTAAAAGAGCAAATAGCAGCAGCTAGTTTACTCTCAGGACATCATTAGTTATTTACTGGAAATGTAACTTAAGTATATTTCCTTTGATTTCTTTTATCTTGAGGGTCTTACCTTGGTCTTTTGACTCTCAACTTTTACCAAGAAAAACTCAACTTTTCTTCCAAGACTCTCAACTTTTCTTCCAAGAAACCCAGTGCTTTACATTGTTTGCCTCAGTATTTCTGACACACCTCCATATTTTTTTTCTAGATTTTTTCTTTCTGACAGATTGACTAGTAATTAACAGAGTATTCTGGTTGAGCATCTAGCTTCCATCAGCAGAATAATGTCTATTCTCCAATCTATATTGCAGTGCTTATACTTTGCGCACACCAGGACCCTGATTACTAGTTTGAAAACCGATACATATTAAATGAACATCTTGTATTGGTGCCCAAAATCATGAGTAGGTGTATTTGTTGGCAATAGATGTATCAGACCCTGTGTTACCATTTTGCCCTGTGTTTTAAGTTCCTCTAATATTATCTAGCTTTGTCAAATATTAAGAGGTTGGTATCCCACAAACGTTATAGTGTAACTATTCATTCTGGAACCTCGTCTTGCCTTTTGCCATGAGGATAATTTTTTTCCTCTCTTTCCCTTGATGTCTTTTAGACAGTTTTTAATCCACAGTGAAACTTTATCTCGCATCTCAGTGAGTTCCATAGTGAAGGACTTCTGAAGGACTTCTAACAACAGCCTTCTCTGAAGCCCAACAAAACAATTATTAATCTCTTTGTCAATACTCCCAATGAGAGCTGTTGGAGTAGAAAATCCTCACCAGGAGAGTCTTTAAGGAGGTGCTTAAGGAAGCTTTCAGTAATATACATCCATGCCCAATTCTATTACGAAAGTCAACGTCATTACACGTAGGTAAATCTCAGGATCTGATTCCACATCAGTAAAAATATCTAGAGAGAACACTAATGTGTGACAATTTTTTGGCCAGCAATATTTATTTTGTGCCTGTACTATTTTTTAAGGATGTTTAAAAATATAACATTTCTGGGCACCTAATTGCAGAAGCCATCTTAACTATTATATCAGATAAGATCTTGAATTGTTTATTTCACATACTGTCTCTGCTTCTGTGGTGATTAATACAGATCACGTGTGTTATGTAGAGCAGGCTGGTAGCAAACTAGTATGTGTGTGATATTACTGTTTTTAATAGAATATAAATTCTTACTTTTGCTTTAATTTAGTATTGTAGCTTTACTGCCTGAACCACCTATAGAAATATCTATTCTTCCCAGAAAGAGTGATTAACAAACTTAAATTATAATTTAATGCATAGGACTTTACTAAGCAAACTGCAATCAATGTAGATCCATGCCAAAATGGTACTTCTGTTATTTCCTTCTGAAAAATACCAAATAACCAGAAAGATGTTCTGGTTTAATTCTGCTTTTGCTTATTTACTTGCTGCCACTGTTTCAGGGATATAGGTCTCAGAAGCACTTCAGGGTAAACTATATTTCGTATATATGATTTTCCTGAATAAGGACCTTTTTTCCAAGTTAGAGACATGGCCTAACCTAAGGGCATGTTCTTAGATTTGATTCATTCAGCAGCACATGTATGACAATACTACTATAGCAGCCTTCAAATGTTTAAATTTTCCAGGGCAGAAGTTTTTATTAGGAACCTCCCAGACCATCCTTCAAATGAGACACTTTAGAAAATTCTCCAAACTTACAGGAGACAGTAAACTTCCAGGGTTTTTTTACTGAAATATGTTAATATCTAAAGATGAGTCTACCTCTTCTTCCCTAGATCATTTCAGAAAATTAGTATTGAATTATACAACCTAATGAGGAAAATTAATTTCCTACAACTACCTTCCGTGAATGAAACCAGGCATAAGGTATATAATCAGGTGGATATTTTTTTTCCAGAGGAAAGAATCACAGTGAATGGAACAAAACGGGATGTCTTAGGTGGAAAAGCACTTTATTTTCTTTCCAAAATAATTTTACATAATAATTCTATTTTTACCCTCCTGCTGCCTTCTATCCAATCTCTCTTCATTTTGAAAAGATACAATGATTACACAGATGAAAATTTTAGCTCCTTAGGTACTGATTCCATAATAAGTAACAAAAAATATGAAGCTTAACTATACAGGATTTCTTTCAGGATCTTTGAATCACCTCAGAAATACTTCTTCACAGTGGATTTTTTGGTATATATAACGCAAATGGGATACATTTTAGTCCTCTTATATTATTAGCAACTCTTCAAAAAGTGCAAGTTTCTCATTTTATCCTAAAAGGCACCTCCAAATCCAGGATTAAGGCATTAATATTAATAGCCAGAATATGACCCTATTGCATTAAATCCCTGCAGCATCTTTCTACAAATTCACGCAAAGAAATTTTATTGTTTTGGAGATAAGAGCCAGTCTGAAAATAAAGGATAAACAACCCCAACCAAGAAATCCAAACCCTCAAAACTAAAATAAACCAGCCCCCAAAACCCAGATGAATGCCTTCAGCCAACTCTGTCGTCTTTCCTGACAAAGAATGACAAGTGCTGCAGAACAGGAGACATCCCTGACTGTCTTCAGCACCCCTTCATTGAGACAGACCATCTCAGCTTCTCTGGGTTCACCTTGACAGCACTCACAACACACCCAGCACCCAGCTGTGGGTCCCTCCTGCGTTGCACCATGGGGTGTCTCAGGCTTCTCAGATCCTTCACAGGAGTCCAAGGGTTGGGATCTTGGTGGGCTGAATCTTCAGACAATAAAAAGGTCTCTGCAGTTTTGCTTTTACACAACATGGGGGGGGATGAACCACACACTCTGAATCTGCCTCACCCCCCAGGCAAAGCAAGAGTCCTGGATCCTTCCCATGGTGCAGCAGGGAGGTGTCAGCTGGGGGTGCTTGGGAGCTCTGATGAGGGAAACTGCTATGGAAATGCTAAAAATAATTAGTGTTTGCAACAGCAGCCACAAAGCTCCACTGCAGCCAGGGAGGAGGAACAGTTCAGGCTGTCTTCCCGGTTCCTGCAGCAGGATTTCATCGCACTCCCGAAACAGCAAGGCAGTTGCGGTAGCACATTGCATTAGTTTTACCAGTTAATGAAAGACCTAAGGCAATCTAATTCAAGCTTTTTTTTTTTTTTTTTCCTGGGGAAGCATGCCAGCTATATTCCCAGGCCAATTATTGCTTCCACAAAGTGCTCTAAATCTGTCAACAAGCAAAAAGTGTGAACTACAGTATAAAAACACAGTTAAGAAGGTGACCCAGTTGTTATAAGAGGAGTGCTCCTTCTTGCAGTGGGAGCAGTGAAAGTTGGCTGCCAACGGTGAGCCAGCCCTCAGCACCAGTGTGTGATTAAGTGATGCGTTTATATACCATTAGCACCTGCCAAAAAGTTTTCACTCTTGTTTTTTCTTAAAGCTATATGTTTTTCATGGTAAATAAGTGCTTATTTTCCTACACATCATTATGAGAAACACTTTGCAAGTTATTGTGGAAACACCAAGGAAGGTCCGAATAACTTGTCTGTCTTACTGCTAGGACCATGACCGAAGGTAGAGAGTACATTTTTATCTGCTGAAGTAACAACATCTGAGTGCATATAGATATATTTTTCAAGGTCCAGTTGGGCCATTGAGCAATCTGGTCTAGTGGAATTTGTCCTTGCCAATGGCAGAGGGGGGTTGGAACTAGATGACCTTTAAGGTCCATGCTAACTCTAACCATTCTATGATTCTACCAAAAAAATAAATAAATAAGAAAACTACAGAAATAAGAAAGTTGCAATCAATTTCCTAATTAACCATTATCTCTGTCTTCCTCAAATATTCAACATTATTGCTGAGTAGATTGTATTCATGAAAGCAAGTGAAAAAGCTTCTTTATAATGTTTATTTTGATTTAGTGTCATACAGGCCAGCATTTGAGAAATCACCCTCCTTGTCTTATCTAGAACAAATGAAAGCTTCTTGCTACATACTAGGTAATTTCTTTTTTTTCAAATATATGTGCAGTAATTAAATGGAGTGTAACGTTGCTTCAGTCCCCGGGAGGGCTGCTGGCATACACTCAACAAGTACAAGTGCTTTGGCTGCCCTGTGTTTCTCCCAGAGGGGTTGATTTGCATCTGAAGTTTCCTAGGTTTAACTCTTTTACAAAAATAGCCATGATCTGCAAAGGCTGAAAGCTATTCCAGATTGTCAATATTCCCCGAGTTTCAGTTCCAACCTGAGTCTCAGGGCTCGGTGTTGACCCACCATGACTGTAGCTCTGTAACTGCAAAAGTTATCCTGGGGACCCTCCAAGTGAAGCAGAACTGTAGCACCAAGCCGCAGCAAGCACATTTTATTTCATGGGGTGCAATTTAGTAAGATGATGTTATATGGGAAAAGGAGACAAGATTTTGTAATCATATGAACCAAAAACTGCAGGATTGATGGTGACCGTCAACCTAATTATGAGAATGAATCATGTCCGGCTGTAAAGTTATTAGTCAAAGTAATTCATTATTTGCTTAAAAATAACATTAAAATGTAACCAGTAAACCCACTTACTGATGGCTGGTCTTACTATTTTTTTCCCCCTAGTCTAAATGTCATCCCTGTTAAGAAAATGTAGGAGAAAAAAAAAGTCAAAAAAATTATCTTGGTCATAACAAACCATCTTTCTTCATTTAAATAAATCGAAAAGTGAGGCGTTATCTGATACAGATTTACGTATACCATTAGGCAATGAAATATTACCGCTTTTTTGGAAGGCCCCTAAGGGACTTATAATTAAATAAGACATTCATTTTTTTACTCAAAACTTGGCCTTATTTAAAGGTGAAGAAAGATCTGAAGCCATGAAGTCTCCCCGTATTCTTTCCATTTACATTCCTTAACCTTCTCCCTATATCAGTAATGATTTCTACCCCAGACAGAGATGCCTTGGCTGTTTTTTGTTTGCATGGTTTTTTGCTTTTTTCCCCTGTGTATTCTTTGTTTGATAATTTCTGTATTTCCTGACATACTAGGTAATTTCCTGAGTAGGCTTCCAAACTGAGTAGGCTTCCAGGGTATCTGGCATGGGATATGGGAAGGCGATCCCTGCCAGCAACCCCAAGTGCACCCCTGCCCCACCCCTAAACTTTTCACCTGCAGCTTGGTTTCACCTTGGCTTCTTCTCACCTGTAAGGAGAAATGGACTCACACAACATCCAGATTTGGAGTAGGGCAGAGAAAATAACAGAAGGGGAGAGAAAGAAAGCAAATTGAAAGCAATCGGAAAGTTTCCCTTTCCTGCCAAACCAGGTCCCCTGATATTTGCCATGCAGTATTGATGATAGCAGTGTCTGCTGTTAAGGAAACATGGGTTCAGAAAGATATATGGATGTGTTTCCCCCAGTTAAACTGGGAAAATAAAACAAAAGAGAAGCAAAGGGAGGGAGAAAAACAGGCGGGAGCATGGACACTAACAGCTCAGACTGAATCCAGTTGCTGGGCTAGAGCTCAGTGTAGCTGGGTGGATTTTGACTTGGCTGTCAGCTGTCTGTATGATGCCTTTACTTAGAAATAAGTAGATCTATTCAGTTGTTCATCAGACAATAAATAAGGCTTGCCTCCAAATGAGTTAAACGTCTTGAAAACTTACCTCTTCAGATTTTATTAGTAATTGAATAGCTCTAGGTGTTCCTAAGCAAAAATCAATAGAGAGATTAACTACAACAGCCTGACAAGAGATTATGGAGAAGACATCCATTGAACAAATAGCTGATGTATTCAGAGACCAAACGCTGCCCTTTGGGTCAGGGACCAGGTGCACAGGAGCTAATTCCCTGCCTTTCAGTCCTCTGGAGCAGCGCAGTGAGGACCATCGATTGTCGGCGCTCTGCAGCGCATGGGGCATCACCTGACACAGCCACATCGATGATTAGCGACAGCCGTGCCCACGCATGGCTCACTCCATGGGGTATTCAGGCAGCATTTGATCAGGTTGACAGCTTACCCCCTGTGAGTTCCATCAGCCAGGATTTCATCGCTGGAGCCACAGTCTCTGCCAGAGCTGCACTGATATTCTCCACAGCTGATGCAATGGCTTGGATGCAAGTGACACCAGGCAGCTCCTCCCACCACACTTGTGGGACACCTGATGCAGAGCCAAGGTTAGTATTAAGGTTAGTAAATGTTTGATCTTGATCCAGGATGGTAAGACTCTTCCTTTGACAGTCCACAAGTGGTCTCCTTGTGGATAAAAAAGGGCTGTCCAATCTGGCTACAGGAGAAATTCATGAGTCAAAAGCCATGAGCATTAACATTTTTCCTTTCAAACATAGATCTCTCTGCCAGGCTCCAATCTCCAGCTGGTTTAAACCTGATGAATTTCCTATCAATTGCTAAGAATAAAGTTTCGTGACAAAATTATTTGAGGAATATATTTGACGAGACTGCATTTTCATAATTGCTGTGCCTTTGGGTATGAGGAGACCTGCAGTTTCTGCACCACGGTATCCCTAAGGGGATTCCTGTGTACTTCCATTGCAAATACTTGTACAATTTACACATGAAATATTCCCATGGATGGGAGAAGTTACATCCTGCCATTCAATTTGATTTAAGTATTGATATTTTTCTTTCACTGGTGTGTCAGTCAACAAGCCACGTTAGGAAGTAAAATTTACTGTATATTTTCAAACTATGTTACAGGTTTTTAACATATTTTAAGTATTTTATAAGTCTCTTCAGATGAAATTGAATTTTTGAATATTTTTAACAATCTCATTAATCGCTTGTCAGGTATCTCTGTTTCCACAAACAGTTTTACACATCTCTAATCATATCATTTCAGACATTTCCCTTTTATATTGTTTTGTGAAGGCTAATGAGGCTTCACCTCTAAGCAGAAATGATCTGATTGTAAAGACACTGGGATTTGGTTGCACTGACAAATCTGAATGCAACAGCAAGACACTGAAAATAATTACTTGCAAATGTGTCTGAACTCACAAAATTAAATTTGAAACAGGCTCACAACAATACAAGAAAGAAGTGTTACAGTGCAAAGCTAAAGTTCCTGTGCTGGTTTGCCCCTGCTCCTGGCTCTTTCAGAGTCACCTCTGCTGCATCACTGTTGTCTCAGACCTTGATTTCTCCAGGAGAGAGGCAAAAGGGTCAAGAATCTTTTCCCAGCAAGATCGCCACCTCTTCTCCATCAGGCCTGCTTGCCTGGAAGTCTGATGGCTAGAGTTAGGAGCATAAACAAGATTAATTGGTGGTGTCAGTCTGGTGGCTGGTGGACAAGTGGCCATACGATAGCTGACAGTCTCAGCAAGGATGGCAAGAAGTCAGGAGGTCTGAAAGATTGTCTTGCATTGAAAAGATGCACTGAAAGGTTTATAAGCCAGCTTGAGATATAACGAAAACAATAATGCTGAGGTTTTCTTTGCCACTTCACCATCCCTCTAACTACAAGTAAAACAAAACATGTATGCTTTTAAAGTTAAATATAAAAACTGAAATTAGGATTAAACTAAACATTAAACCTAAACTAAAAAGGAGGTAAAATGAAATATCCACTCTTCAATGCAAATAAAAAACATCTGATGCAGGTTGGTTCCTGTGAGTGGCACCTAAACAGAGTCTGAGCACAGGTCATCCATGGAAAACTAGATATAAATTACCAAAAACTGTGATTGGACTATGATTTAATGACAGATTTGAAGACGCATTTGAAAAAGTCCATCCTTCTTTTTCTTACCTCTTCTTGCAAAGATGGACTCTGTACTCACATGCACAAAATGATTGTTTTGGAGCTGCCTCATTTGTGGCCACTCACAAGTTCCCTGCTTTTATCAGGGATCCTGGATGTGAAATTTTGTGACAAGAATCCACTGTTGTGGAGGGTGTATAAAGGGAAGTGTCTGGCTCCACAGTAGTATTTTAAGAAAACATTTCTGTTCCCCAGACCACTCGCCCTCTAGGGAATCTGTGAACGCCACAAATTAACTCTACAAAGCGGTGTACCATACCAGGGCTTTGCTTTGTTTTCAGCACTTAAAACAATATCCTAAGGTTTTGTTTGATGGATTCAGACTTCTAAAGGAAAAAGTTCTCCTCCAGTGTCCCGTCTGGTCCTCATTTCACCAGACTCCAGACTCTTGCAGACATCAAAGGCAAGGCAGCTTTGCACAGAAATGAGGTCTTGTCCCAGGGTTAAATAGTGTTAACTAACTCTCCTGTGTGCAAATCCTCTCCAAATTTTTTGTTCACTCTGTAGATAACAGACATTTAAAAAATGAAGAAACAACAAGGAGGAAAACAAACATTCACCACTGTACTTCATTACCTTCTCCAAAATGTTACAGTGACCAATATTTCTATACCCATATGGAAGTTCACAAACTCAGCCTCTAAAATTTCAGGTCAAAACTGCTTAAGATGGAGGAGAACATTTCATATGGCAGAAGGTTGATGTTTCAACAATCTAAAAATACTAAGTGATACCAGTGACCTTATCCTGCCTAAGACCACCTTGTTCTTCCCTGATGCTCCAGCCCAGCAGATCAACAGTGGGTCAGCACTGCCCCTGCAACGTTGAATGAGGCTGATGTCCATAGTGGCTGCAGACATGGACCCCATGGGGTGGTTCATGTTTCTGACTCCAGAGCTGTTGAGCTGCATTGTTCATGCAGAGCCAGCCCTGAAACCACAGTGTGACACTGCATGCCTGATGTGGCTCCATCCCCGGTGGCTGCGGGGTTGTTTTGTGCTGTACAAGGCCCTTACTCTGCTGCAGTGACCTACTTTCATATTCTGGTTTGATAAAGTTTAAGAAG
The DNA here is from genome assembly GCA_013398155.1 of Pedionomus torquatus. Classification (NCBI taxonomy): domain Eukaryota; kingdom Metazoa; phylum Chordata; class Aves; order Charadriiformes; family Pedionomidae; genus Pedionomus; species Pedionomus torquatus. The sequence goes on along the minus strand of VZRU01011000.1, from coordinate 34,457 downwards.
AAAAAAATCCAGATAAAACCCCCAAGCCCCTGAACAACAAAACCACCAACAAAGAGACAAGTGACTACTTTTTAACTTGTGACTTAACATTCTTAAGCTGTTATGGAAAATAAGTAAGACTCAAATCCTGTAATTCATTCTTATATTCTTGAGGCAATACAATATGCTTTTTTGTAAGTTGGATTTTTGCTTCAAATAGCTTTGTAATAGTCTTATCCAAAAGATGAACTACAAATGCTTTTTTCTTTTCTTTCCTTTTCTTTTTTTTTTTTCTTTTACAATAGAGGAAAATATCTTATGCCAAACAAAGATTTAAGAAACAAAGATTTCATTTCAAGATCTACAGCAAATAGGACTTATATTTGAATATTTACATTTGAATATTAGGGACTTCAAATATCTTATGTGTGAAAGACAAATAAATTAAGTCTTCAAAACTGTGAGAACACAGTTTTAATCGTGTTTTCTGAGAGAAAAAGCATAAATTCTAAATGTAGATTATTTGCTCTATTCTCCAAAATGTTATCACAGTTGCAGAGTGAGAAGATGTAATGGTTTAAAAAATACTAGGGCATTTGAAGAAAAAGTTAAAAATATGTCAAGTAGCAGATAAAATAAAGGCTTAAGACACAGAATACTCTGGAGAAGAAAAGGGGATATAACCATCTGGATGAGTCCCGTAATCACAGGACATGCCCACACCAGGCAGTGGAGGTGTCTACACGAGCAGAGACCTGGGTCAGCAAACCCAGTGTATGTATAGCCTGCAGTATTTGCATCATACTTGCTTGGGCACATAGCCCTGAACTCTTAATAAACCACAGACTGAAATATTAGATCATTCTTTGAATTCAAAACAACCCTGGATATTCAATAGGATGGTTCAACTAACTAGTGTACTAATACTGCTTTACTATGGATCCAATCCCCACATCCCAACAGATCAGCAATGTGGAACTTCACCAGCATTAGTGGCTTTGCAGCAAGGTAAGGGAAAAATCTAGCCCGCAGAGCAATGCAATGGGAACATTTTCAATCACAGGACATCTGGATCATCTGTGCATAATAGCATTTCATACTGTCTTACTGCTGACCAGATCAACAGAGGTCCTTTTTGGACTGCAAATGATAGAGAATTTACTCTGGCTCTTCAGTATCACTTAAGTGGTTTGTCAGGCTGTTGGCTGGTTAGTATTTTACGTTAGTTCCTATTCTTCACCAGAGTACCCAATTATATGAAATCGATCTGTTGATAGCTATGCAATTCCTCCACAGGAAGTCTCCATTTTACAGACTGGAAATGGGGATATAGAAATGCTAAAATTTTATTCACAGTGCAGACCTGTCTGCACAGTTATAACACCACAGTCTTCCTAGCATTGTTACAAGCTGATTACCTCTACAGTTATCCAAGTAGTCATTAATTATTTTGCTCAGGGAAGTCACTTATTCCATCTAAAGAACTTTACTGTAGCATCAAGGTGACTTAGTATTTGACCATCCTGGCTATGTCCTAAAAATCATTGGGTCCCTTGAGATGCCTGGTAAAGCTTCTTGTGGTTAGAACAAGCCTGAGACAAAAGATTACAGTGAACCCAAAATCAGAGTCCAAAATTAGGTATCTTACATCCCATTCAACTTAAAAAACATGCATGAGTTTATTCCTCAGGCCAAAGAAAGAATACAAAAATCCAGATATTTCTAATACTCTCATTCATTATAAGAGAAGCAGATGTTAAAAGTTGACAAATCCTACCTCAGTGGAATCCATCATGTTCCAGGAAAATTTCTTTGTCACTANAAAAAAAAAAAAAAAAAAAAAAGGATATTTATAAAGGGATTCATAGGATTTAGAAGAGAAATCCAAAAAACAAATAGGATTTGATGATGAGGCTCATACACATAACCTATGAAATGATCTCCCAATTTAAGTCTATTAGAAGGCATTATATAAGGACACATGACAGACCGTCTATAATCTGTATAAATACAATGCCTGGAGCTCTGTTCATGGAATAGGGACATGAGGAATTAGGTCTCTTATAAGAGAAGTTCCCCAGCCCAGAAATTTGCTGCTGAAACAGAAGACAAAAGACCACACAAGGAAAGGAAGGAAGCAAGTGGTCAGAGTGCAGCAGCACCCTGGCTCCTCTTTTACTTAAACATAGTACAGTAAAAAATAGTTTTAAAGAGTTTGGGGAGAAGACAGAGAAGGAGAATTTGCAAATGAGCAAAGAACTGCATGACTGATTTCATGACAGAATATCTATCTATTTTCTGTACACTGGATATGTTGTCCTGGTATGATCATGGCAGAAGTCAGACCTGGAAAGCTGAATGAGAAATAAAAGGAGCTATAGGGTCTATAAGCTGTTAATTCACTAGAAATGAAGAAACCTATTTCTGAAGCAATTTAAAATAGAAAACCAAGCTAAAAAATCATAGAAGTAAATTGCATGTTTCAAGAAATGGACTAGGAAGGTCATTATCAGCGGGGGTTTTTAGTGGGTAAGAAACCACTTGTCAAAAAAAAAGAAGAGAAAAAAGAAGTGATTGGGACAAAAGATGTGATGTGGACAAGACTTAAGAGTGGAGAAGTGTATGAGAAACCTAGTGTGAAAAGTATGCAAGTGAAGCCTGATATTAGATAACTTTTGATTAATGTCTCTTTTTACTGTGCTTCCATCTTTGCATTTAATTTCCGAGTTAAAATTTTCTGATGGTGGATTCTGCTGTTCACCAGCACAGAAATTTTGTTGAACTTTACACTGCAAGATATATCTTCAACCTGAATGCGTCCCAACATCCTCTTAATGCATTTCCACTATTCCCTGAAAGTGCTGAGAACTGTTCCATTGATTTCAATACTTTAGATCAGACTCAGGGGACTGAAAGATAAATGTATTACATACTCCAGAACGAGCGGTTAAAAAGAGAGTGCAGTAAGATTAATGCATTTGTAACTATTGCTTCCACAGTGCCAATAAAGAATAAGTAGGATAACAGACTACTACTCAAGATAATATATCCTTAAAACATATCACTAGAAAAGGGATGCATTGTTCTTAATGACGTGGGTATTTTTCCCATTCATGTAACGCTTTGCAAGAAAGTGCATACAGGCTCTGAAGGCCTCAGAAAAAGACAGCTGCTGTTTTCCTAAACAAATAATCTTAACACAAGCTTGACAAAATATAGTGCTTGATATGGAGCATATTTAAGTATTAGCACTGCTATTAACACTTTGATTACAGGCCTTCATCCTCCTTTGCCATTATGCTTTTGCAATTAGCATACAAATGGAATATTTCTCTGTCCCTTCACCCACCCATTGCCTGCCTGGTGGAGGCAGAAGTAGAAGATCCTGCCTCAGCCAAAATGCCACCACCACCACCCTGCAATCAGGCAGGGGTTTAGGGAGAGCATGGATAGACCCGTTCTTCAAAGAACAAACAAGGTGAATACAGCAGCACTGTGAGAGGGATGGGTATTTTTTCCTTTCCAGGAAAAAATATTTTGGCGGGATTATATGCACTTCTAAAAGCTGTGATACAAAAGATACCACACTTTATACTCTTCTGGTGAGCATGCTTTGCATTTCATTTTACTTCAGTTTTCATAGAAACAGCATGTTGCAGTTCTCACATGAAGCATTTGTGTTGTGTTACAACAATTCACTGAATGAAAATTCCTCAAATAATTCTATTCAAATTTCATAGAGCTTCAGCTGACAATCTGTCTGAAATGTAAAAATATTCCTTAGTTTTTACCTTAAATTAACATCTGAAGTAGCACTGCAGCACCTGTTTTGCATGCTTTTGAGCACCCTATCTCAATTAACCATCAGGTCCACACATAAGCTTATTTGCCTTACCAGGAGGTGTAGGAAGTCCCCATATTGTCAGACAGGTCCCATCTGTCTACAGCTGGGGCAGGAATTAGCCCCAGGTGCACTACTATGGGTGTAATCAGAGGAAGGAACTGGAAAGAAAGAAGTCCTGTTGGAGTCTCTCAAACCTACCTTTGATCCTGGTCTGAAAGCTCAGGCGCACAGAGTCGTAGAATCACAGAAGGGTTTGGGTTAGAAGGGACCTTGAAGATCATCTAGTTCCAACCCCCCTTGCCATAGGCAGGGACACCTCCCACCCAGGTTGCTGGAGAGGCCTGCGGTGAGCTTCAAATCTCCCCTCTTACAACTTAAAACCATTCCCCCTCATCCTATCACTCCCTCATAAAGAGTCCCGTCCCATCCTTTCTCTTGCCCTGATGCTTTAGCTGATGCCATTCAATGGAAATCCATGTTTTTTTGTTCTTGCACAAAAAACATTAACATCTTAGGAAACTCCAGCTAGGAGAGGCAATCCATCAAGAGCAAGATTAATATAGAGATACAATTAGAGATACATGTTGTTCATAATTTATGCTGCCCAACCATCCAAGCATCCGTTAAGCAGGTGGCACAAGCCTGTCCTCAGCAGCCCCAGAAATTAATATTTGGAAATGTAAATGTCAGAATCATTGTAATGTGACAGAAGCAGATCCATTAACTGATCAGCCTGGGCTATTTTGGATGCTTTTTTTCATCCAACTCTAACCCGTTCCCACGGACTGAGTGGCCAGGAGAGGCTCCTGTGCTCCAGGGACGATGCCAACACCACAGGAGCACTCCTGCGTGGCAGCCACTGGACTGTTCATCCAGAGCTGGATGAATAGTGCCCAATCTCTTGCTGAAATCCATTCACTTCAGCCAAGTTTTAACCTGCTTTGCTTTCCTCCTGTGACTAGAACCAAGAACTTTTTTTTTTTTTTTCTTAAGGCTTATTCATGCTTGTTCATCAAGTATTTGCCAGGGAAGAGCTGTGCTGCTGATCCAATCAGCCAGGCAGCACAAGGTGACTCAGGGCTGGCAGCTCACGAATAAGTAGCAGAGCACAAATATCAAGTGCTTATTTAAAATTAGTTCTGGTCAATATAAGGACTTAAAAATTTATCCAAGACAATACTCAGATAATTTCAAGTAATGGGTGTACCTGAGAAAATTGTTCTCTGGTGCTGGATATTCTCTGAAGTCACATTGATCAAATGACTTATGAATTATTTATGCAGCTGTGTTCTTAACCTTAAAAGCAAGCACTATTGATTTTGCTTCATATATCATATTATGGAATCAAAAAACAGGGAAAAAAAATACCATGACTAAAGTGGCATGGAAAAGGCCCATCGGCGTGTGTTTGTCTGTCCTGTAATGCAGATAAAAATGTACAGAACATGCAACAGCAAAGTCTGAGAGTGATTTTTGCTTCACTGGCACCTGCAAAACACTTTAAAGAGGATCCGCCTTTAGCTACAGAATGCGACATGAAGTTTTAATAGGAAAAAAAACAACCGAACAATCGGAATCTAAATCAAAAATGTAAGTACCTTACTCTCATATTGTTGTTTTCAAACAAAGCCACTGTTTGTCTACGTATTGACATTGAGACTTAAACAGCCAAGGTGAACAATAGCAAAATAAAGTATTACATTGCTGGAATATCAGAGACTGTCTGAGGGAGAATACTCAAACTTGAAAGAGAATTTCGTAGGAAGAGCTGATGATTTTGTTTCTTTTTTTAGCACTGAACTACAGAGAGAATGACAGAGTTTTAAGGAGAAGAAAAACCAGTATCATAAATAAAACTTACAGTCAAGAAATATAATAAATACTAAGTGCTTTCTTGTACACATAATTAAAGTTAACAAACTTTTTTTTTGCCTTTTTCTTATTAGTACATGACAAAACACCATCATCTAAGGTGGACAAAACGAGCCCCTTTCATGAGGCTAGCTACAAAATGAGCGTTAAACCTTTAAAGTAAAACAGCTAGCGATTTCCCCCGGGTTTCTTGGTCCATTAATCTCCCTGTCATTCCTATCCAGCTTTTTCATATCTTCCTTGGACTTGGTGACAACAAAAACCTTGTGAGGCTCCGAAGTAGCATCATTAAAATAACAGATTACAAGGACAAAGCCTAGCATCACCTTGCCCCAAAAGATATCCGATCAGAAGAGTTTCTTAAAAATTCAGGCTTCAGAAGTGTACTCCAAAATACCATGAAAGAAAAATCTTACTTTTAGCTATGCAACTTCTTTTGACTTCAGAGAGAATCACAAAACCTGTAACAAATGTTTCCACTTTTTAGATTTAGTGGCTTCACATAGTAAAATTTGGGAATCACTGCTCAAAGGTTTTCTGTCTCTAGTTATCAACAAAATGGAAAAATACAGGAAAAAACATTATTAAGAAAAAGGGCTAATCAATTGTTTCTTTCAAATTAACAAAGGTGTTAATTCAAAGTCAGTCTCAATGGCCCTGAGGGGAGGATTCCTCATTCCAAGACCCCCTACTACAGAAATTTGGCATCTTTCTTGTACCTTAACACGTCATGTGGAAGAATAACAAAACTGTTGCATCTCACAATATATTTGCTATGTGGAGAAAAATGGTGAAACATTCGGCCAGTTACTCTTTTCTTATCAGCTCACTTTAAAAAATCTTCCTTTAAAAAGAAAATCTAAAGTTAAGATGTAGTGAAGCTAAATGACTGGATATTTCAGAAACCTTTAGCTGCAGTCAGAGTTTATTAGGAGATAGTTCATGACATACAATATTATACAGGATTTTAAAAATAAACCATTTGGCAACCTATGGAGATGTTGCGTCTATGTAGGAGACCATCTCTTCTTACAGCGAGTCCTCAATGAAGTATTAATATGGGAGAAGAACTTAGCACCTTTGTCACCTCCCCCCCTCTGCAGTAAAGTCTACCCTCTGTGGAAAAAAAAAAAAAATCAATATATATTTTTCTTCTTTCCAATCACAGTTGGCAAATTAGATCCACATTTCTTAGAGAAAAATTGCTTTAGTGAGAAGCATCTCTATCAAATGAGATTTCAAATATCTTGTGTTTCAAAGTTTTTCATGGCTGCTTATATAATACATTTACTATATAGGAAGAGTTATCCTCTGCACTATATTTGTTGACATAATCTAGCGGTATCTTAGTAGCATATTTCACATTTGGAAAGATATATTTTGACTACATGTGCTTATTTGGTGGAGTTTGGGGACTTCAGATGTTGTATTTGACATGTAAACAGCTATGACTGATGGCCAACCTTTCAAATGGGATATACAAAAATAATTACATTTTCCATAGCCCTAGCTGATGGACAGCGGGATATGAGAACCCTTAACCAAACTCACTGATACTTGAAAGGACACAGTTTACAAAGGTTACAAAGTTTACAAAGGCACCTCAGTTTACAAAGATAGGGAAACTACTAGAAAAAAGGCTTATTATTTTAACTGTGGAGTGGAGGTCCCTCATATAGAGAATGCTTGGTGCTGTCCTGCAGCCTAGAAAGGCTTGGAAAACATCTTATTGTACAAAGTTATATCAAAGGTCTTATTACACACCAGGTAAACAACAGCCACAGCCTTTCCCTTATGCACCAAGTGGGTCACTTTGTCATAGAAGGAAATAAGGTTTGTCAAACAGGACCTGCCTCTCATGAAGGCTGGGCCTGGTCATATGGATGTCCTTCATGTGCCACATAATGGCACTCAGGGTGACCTGTTCCATGACCTTCCCAGGCACTGAGGTCAGACCGACAGGCTTGCAAGTCCCCCAGATCATCCCTACATTATTCCCTTTTCAACAGAAATGACTACACAGTCAAGTGTAGGATCATTATAGGAAAAAAGATACAGAACAAGAATTATCCAAACGAAATAGAGGTGAAACTCCAAAGATCCTGCAGTAGAGAAGACAGTCTCTATCCCAGGACACATGCTGGGAGAGTAGAACAGAATGAATGTTGTTTGTATTTAAGGAAGAAAAGGGGTGAAATTTCTCAAACTGTTCAGCCAGTCAGTCCTCTAGTTTGACTTCAACAATATGGAGAAGACACCATAAACTTCAGTGTACTTGGGAAACGGGAGAAAACAGTGACATAACAGGGAAGCAGCAGGAATAAGCAGGCCAGCCAAAGTCAAAGTTAAATCACTTATAGTGGTATCTCTCAACATACAGCCACTGTATTTTACAGGCACGGATGAGTGATTTAAGATTAGGTATCATTTTGAATGCACTCTCCTACAGTGTGAGATCATTTCCAGCAGTCATGGGACTACGCAGCCATTGCATTTGGTAGGCTTACATCTTTAAAACATTTCTTTTCTTTTTCTTTTGGTTAGTGGGTAGGAAGGCACTGCATGCTCAGCCAGAGAAGAGTGGGTTCATACTCAAGGGCCAAATTTGTAAAAGCAAGGAAAGGTATAAGGTAACTCTGTGGTTTGGAGTTGCACTAAATGACCTAAGCAATTCTTGCCCACCGAGGAGCATTCATCACTGAAGAGGGTTGGTAGCACTTTCGTTTCTGTGCTCCTGCCTCCATTGCAGCCTTTGCTCCTTGGTCTTTTACATAAATGACTCTACCAACATACTGGGAAAAGCAGATAAGGTCAATTGTAATTACATCATTAACAAGTTAGTATCCTGTGTCCATAAAGATCTGCCGGTGGAGGTAGGGACTAAATTCCTTGATCTTATTTATAAAAAGAAAGCATCCGTTTTCATTTTAACATCAAATTAATAGAAGAATGACTAACTTTTGATAAGAAAATTCTCCACTGGTGTCTTAGGCTACAACACACATTTGCTGAAAGCCAATCTCTTTCACACTGGGTATTATTAAAATGATTTCATATCTTTTGGTGGCAAGGAAGAAAAGTGAGTAAAAGGCTGGAATCTGGCTGTGCTGCCTTCTACGGGATGTATCAGGAGCAACTTCTTGAACCATCAAGTAAAGTTTTATAGCTTCTGAGATTATATTACTTCTGCTTGTCAGTCATAAGTACAGGAGAAAATGGAGCACTAGTAAATAGAGATAACAGAGATTTATAGGTACATGTAATGAATACATACACAGGGAATGAACTGCTGTATATGTATATACCAATATTTCAGAAAATATTTTTAGGTGTTTTAATAGGATCCCTAAATATTCCACTTATCATCTTTTCTAACATCTCCTCCTCTCTGCTTTTTCTCTTTTGAGTTGTTTCTTAATATAGAGCTTGACTAAAAAGCCACATGTCCTTCTCCTATCATTAAGTCATTTTATTTTTACCCGGATATTATATTTTAAACCTTTTTGAAAAAATTGTTTTCAGCTCATTCTGCAGTTACCATAAGTGAGAAGCTGCCTACAAATAATGACAAGCTTTGTAATATGTGTTAATAGAAAAATCTGACCTTTCATGAAGTATGCAAACAGAAAGAGTTATAATCACGGCTGCCTGCTTTAGATAAACAATTTTGGAGCATGGTGAAAATAGGCTGCATAATTTCAACATACCGTCAGTGTTAAAACAAAAAAAGTTAACATTTTTTACTATTTTTCTCAATTTTAGTGATAAATCATTTATTAAAAAAGTAGGATTTTCAAAAGGGTTCACCTTTGATTATTTTCTACATTCCTTAACTTTTGGGCATCTATTTAGATATCTTTGAGTGGAAGCGCTCAAAAAGGAATACAAACATAATGTCAATGGGTTTTCAAATTCCTTTCAAAGCAGCCTGTAAATGCCCAAAAGGTAACAGGTAACACTAAATTGAAAATTACTGCTGTGATTCTTCCCCCTGCTAAAACAAAGCTTAGTTTCCAAATAATATTTAACACTTGTTGATGTCTTCAACATCTGGTTAAAGATTTTATATTTTAAAATTGTACAATTGTACTTTCTGCTTGTGAAGAGAAAAAATGTCCATCAAAATGCAATTCCATGAACATTTGGTGTGCAAAAATGACAGCTGGACTTAATTTATGACAGCAGGTTTTCATAAAGGTAATAAGAGAATGTTCTTTCCCCTAAAACAGGAATTATCCCTAAATGGAAAAGAATACATTTTAAAATTTATGATGTACCTGTATTTGAGTAGTGTTGCTTCTGAATCAAAACTTTGCTGTTTGAAGTTGCGTGTTCCTTGCCTTCAGTTGAAATCACTTGCTCTCTGTAGCATGAATTACTGTCCTTTCTCTCTGATAGGTGGAATGCAGGCTGCTAGTGGAAAAAAAAAAAATAATCTTCTATTCGACAGTAGCAGAATTTGTCAAAGCTTGATCTATGGCTTACTTTACCTCTAAAAAAAATTGGTTCATAGAAAGTTGATGTGGCTTATCATTTACTGAGACACTGCTATATTTAATAACAGCAATCCAACATTCATTATCGATCTCTGTATTGTAACGATTCTTTCAATTCGGTCTGTCACAAGGATATAATATACGTTTACCAACTTTGTTGTGATGGTTTATGGACCTCTGGCCTGGACACATTTCCCACAGAGATAAGACCATGCACACACGTAAATAAAGCAAATGAAATACAAGGGAAACATTCTGTATGGTTCTATACTACTCAAATATGAGCAATATGTAAAAACCAAACAAATGCATTTATTGAGCAAATGTACTTAAATCACATTTCATTTGGGTTGCATTTATGCTGTGAATCTGAATTTAAATTCAGATTTAGAACTTGAAAGCCAAAATATATCTCAAATATCTGATTAACTTCATTCTGTTTCCTCTGGACACACCCATGAAACTGAGAATTTGCCTGACGGAAAACAATTCCATGCAAGGTTTTTATGTGAAAGATTTAGGAGTCTCCACTTTGAACAAATTGAGACTAAGTATGATGAGAGTTCTGGGAATCAAAACTCTTCAGTGAAGGAAAAAGCAGAGACCAAGCTACGGGGAGAAATAATGCTGCAGATTCACTTCAATTCAGAAAGGTAAAACGCTCTTCCAGTCTGCCCAGCAAGACAGAAAACAGTTTCTGAAATATTAGCAAAGTAGTAAGGTATGTCACACAGCCAGAATGTGTCCCCAACCTCCCAAAGAGAGATAAAACCTGCCAGCACGGTTTAGTTGGCAGAGGTGGAACTGCACTATGAAATCACTACTGCACCTTCTTAAGCACACACATGTCCACTCCTTGTCTCAGCAGCTGGGCAATGCTCACCCAGGTGCCCAGAAATTACTTTGGTTCACTCCAAGGCAAAGGGAGACAAGGAGATGTTGTATGGACAACTTTGGAACACCTTCGGCTTCCTCCCATGTGAGAACTTCGTCTCATGGACTGTATCCTTCGTTGTGGTCTTATTTACTCATGAGCACTACAGTGACTTCCTGGGCTGTATAGCCAGCACACAAAACCGGCCTGATTATCAACAAGGACCAAGAAATTAGGAAAGCAGAGGTGGTTCAAAGCCATCTTCCAACCACCCCGTCCATTCATGGATGCATGAATCTGAATTAATTGTTATAGGAAAAAACCCTCAGAATTTCGCAGGTCTGCTTGGCAAATGTTTGTTATTCTTGTAAACATTTTTTGAAGCACACATTGGATGTGAAGAGTTGTAAATGCCTCTGCTGTGAATCAATGCCTCTCAGGCATAAAAAGATATATTGTCACAGGATAATCTCTCTCCTTTTTCCTGTTTTTTTCAATACTGTCAAAACAAATGCTTTGCTTGAAAATAATTCTTGCAATATTTTGGATTCCCACTTGTTTGACAAATATGAGCAAGTCAAAATTGAAGGGATTTGTCATCACAGAATCAACTCCAGAAACTAAACGTGAGCCACATCTGATAAGGGTGCTATGTGTGCTGGAGAATCATTTTCTAGTCAGAGAAATTTGCCCATTTGGGGATGCTACAGGGGACACATTAGAGGTAAAGCATTCAGATTGGGGACAGTAAAAAAATCCCTGCTAAGCGTGAAAATATTTTTGTGCTTGTAGATGTTAAGAGGAGGCAATATTGAAAAGAAAAATATATTTATTACTATGACTCCCTTTCCTCCTACCCTACTTTGTGAGGCCAGTTTCCCAGGCAGTTATGAGCCTGTTGTCCCTCTGGTACGGTGCTAGCAGTGGGGATTTACGGGGTCTGATTCTTCCACTGCCTTTTTTCCCAACATATATGTTAAATGCAGAATTATTGTATTTCCCTGTACAAGAACTACTTGAAAGAGAGCAGAGTTTTATTTCAAAATCAAAGTGCAATCTAAGAGTCTAGTCTAGTGCATTAAACAGCAATCTCCCATATGGGAAGATTGCTGGCCTTTCATGATTAATTTTTTTTTTGAAAAGTGCCAAGGAAAATGGATGCACGTGTCTCAGAGTTCAGAAGGAAGTTTAACTGTGACTGGTAACAAGGAATAAAAGCAGGAACCACAAGCAAGAAGAAAAATCGAGACCTGCACAAAAAAATTATGTTGCCATAAGAAGTCTAAAATATTAAGGAGCCTGCCAAGTGCTTGAAAACAGTCATGCAGTGCAAAAACAGGCTGCAAACTAAAGAAAATACTTAACCAAATTTGTCTACCCAGGGTCATTTTTTAAATGCTATTAAAATAGACAAATGGTAACAGAAATAAAAGTCTGCGATTTTAGCAGATGATTACTAACTGCACTAATTAAGTGGCTTTAATTGACTCCATCGAAGTCAAGAGACAATTCATATGGATATTGCTGCAAGACTCAGTAATCATAATTTCTGCAAAGTAACTTTTAAATGAGTTATCCTGCAGCTTTTATTATCTAGATAGCCGGTTTCAGTCCATGATTTGTAGATCCCCAGGGGCCATGGATTACTACTGAGACCCTAAAGGTGACTAAGAAAAGCACGTTTACTGTCAATACACTTTCTCTGGAAGCTTTGAAGAATCCCCAAAAAGAGAAAGATAAAGAGAAGAGGGGGGAAGAGGGAACACATTTTTTTTTTCTGCTTTATTGCTTTATTACTGCTGCTTAACTTTCTGAGCACTTACAAAATACAATGTTCTTGCTTTCCCCTGAAGAAACCTTATTTTGCTGCCCTTCTAACTAAAGAGAAATAATATTAAAAATAAATTTTAAGGCACAAAGCCAAAACGAAACCATATTTGCAACCATCACTTCCAGAAGAGTTTGTACTCCTTACAACTTCATCTTGCTGTTATTGAAAGTGGACAACTTCAATTAAAACTTGGGGGTTTAGATAGTCTAAACCATACAAGTCCATAAAAAAATTATTTAACTCATGGCATCACTATTCAAGAAAAATTTTAATAACTGAAGATGCAGATCTAGAGCTGGAAGCATCGAGGCCTCTTATTTTATGTTTTCTCATTGAGCCCCATAACTCCCTCATTTAACCTTAAAGTCTGACAAGAGCAATTAGTCCAACTCATTCCCATGAAATCACTTTATGGATTTGCAACCTGGTGCTTTACTGTTGTTCCTTTTCTCCAAATTAAGTATGTTCATCTTTCCTGCAGTCCAGCATTATAAACCTTTCACTCTTTTATTTTCACTCGTCCCAACTCTCTTATTTATCTTTCTTTTTAGAAATACCATGCTCAAAAGCTCAATGTAGCATTTTAAGTGTTACCTTCCCACTTCCAAATTGAAAGGACTATATTTTTTAATTTATAGTTCATGTTTTACAGGTAATCAAAACCTTAAAAAGCAGAGAACTGATCTGAAGATGTATAAAAACCTTTGTACTAGAGCAATTGCTTTAAGACTATTTTAACTCAAACATATGGAAAAGCTGAATTAAAAGTATGTATCTATAAAAACTCAGCCATTTAAGAGTCTTTGAACATTGACTATGACTACCTTAGAACTTTTTTAACACACTTACTAATATTTATTTCTTGTGCAATCTCTCTGAAAATAGAAAAACTTATTTTTTTAAAAAGAATTCTTATAATTTGTTCTCACTTTTTTAATTCCTTCACTCCATTTTTCCCTGAAGATATCCAAGAAAACATTTTGTATCTAATGTCCTAGAAAAGTTTTCCTTTATCCTCTCCTAAATAAATTGAGGAAATAATTTAATCTGAAGGCTGCTTTTCCACCCCTGCAGACCGTTCTCTTGTTCAACTCCACAATGTTCTTTCTCCTTCATAATTTCTTCTGTGGGGAAGAACAAACTCATGAAATTACAGTCACATCATTTTTATCGTAAAGGTCAACATCTCTCTTGTGTTTTTTTTCTTTAGATATGGCGATAAAATTTACATGGGTCAAGACTGACAATGTTTTCTCATTTTGAATCACTGGTTCTGTGAAGCAAAAGTAATAGTTGCAGAGTCAGCTGTGAGCTTGGGAGTGCAGTTGCCGTTTTGAAAACAAATAAATACCTTAAAGCACTGTCCACACTTAAAATCAAGCTTTCAGGGGTGGTGTGCCTATTCCATAAGTGCGAAGCTTTGCACCCTTCTCTCTTCTCACCTTACTTCTGCCCAGGTGAGCAGCACGGTGGTGACAGAGCAGAGGTGAGGCTTCCTTCAGCACAAGTGAATAGAAAAAACCCAAAACTATGGGGAACAACGGCGTGGCACAAAGCTAAAATGAGATGGAGACAGTCAAGAAAACTACTGAAGCACTGAAGAACTGCAGCAGCTGCAAGAAGGAATAAATAAATATAGACAACACATAGATATCTGTTTGAATTCTGCCAGCCCCACTGAAATTAATATAAAGTGACACTATGGTTGAAAACAAGACAAGGCAAGAGAGCAGCCCTTGTGCAGCACAGAGCCTGGGGTAGGGAGAAGCTCCTTGGCCAGGCAGGGAGGACAACAGCCCTGCTCCCAGCATCAAAGCAGTGGCAGCAAAACCTGTCTAGTCTCTCCATCAGCACCAGCTGCTCCTTTATTTTGCCAAACGTGGTACAGCGCCCTTCTCCTGGCGTGGGGAGAGGCTTGCCTGCTGTGTGGTTAGCATCCTCTTCATGGTGTATATAATCCAGGCATGGGAGTTACAAGCCTCCTTCACACCACTTAAATGTGACGAAAACAGTGCTAACACACGTATTCCTCCATGCTCCCTGCTGGCAGCCTCTCTCCAGGCCAGTCAAGTGGTTAGACAGCCTTGGGTAGCCATTTTTCCCCAGGACCTGTTGGAAGAGAGATAAATTCCTCCTAAAGAGGAGGGAAAAAAGAAAAAAAAAGAGAAAAAAGTCACATTTAGAAATTACAGCTTGCATAAATGCCCCTGGGTCTCACCTCTTTCAGTACATTACCCCAGTTCCTACAGGGAGCACAGCTGAATGATCACCATCACCACCCTGGCAGCATAAGAACAACCAGACAAGTCCCCCCAGGTCTTTCCCAGCTGCATGTAGGGATGAGGGTTCAGGTGATAGCATTTAAATAAATCTGTTGTCAGATAAATTGTCCTTGAGCAGCCACTAATACAGATTTAGCTGTGTCAGGGAAAGATAAGTTTAAGCTGGGTCCATAAAAATGTAGCCTCGTGTCAAATAAAAATAAAACCAGGAACACAGTATGTATCAAAATACCCTTGTAAAGCAAAAGGGGGAAGATTTTATGCAGCGTGTGAGCACTTTATACTCTTATGACCCTGAATATCAACAGTTTTGAACTATTTCTGGAGGAGGAAAAAATGGTTGAAAAAGCTGTTAAAAATGTTACAGTTCTTATAAAAATTGCCATTTAAAATTTACTTTACTCTGTGTGCCTTTTTGTGTATGATTTCCAAACATTTGATCATTTGGTAGTTTTATTAAGGAAATAATTATATTTGAGTATAAGGCTGGTGCCTTTGCTCAGAGATGTGAGCACTGGATTGTCCATGGTTTTTGGCATACTCTGAGCTGTGACAAACTGAAAAAAAATCTCAGGCTGCTGCAGCATTTGGAAGTTGCTGGCACAGGCTGGAGTCTGTGAAATGCTACCAGAACCTGCTGGGCTCTGTCCAGAGCTAATAAATGTGATATATCGTATGTGAGAAGGACAACACAGTGTTGCAGAAATCTAGAAATCAAAGAGGCAACATTTGTGATAGTGCCCCAAGCTCGGTAAAATTAAGACATTGTACGCCCCATAAAACACTTTCCAGCTTTTCCTACAAGATATTCTTGGAGAAATATTAACACTGCTACATGCCTGAAAAAGTCATTGATTTAAAATCAGAAACAACTGAAGTTTCTTCCCTTCATCCTGAGAGAAGCAGACTGGGCTTTCAGCAACACTTCCCTCTCTAGGCAACGCTGGCAGATGGCCTATACGCCCCAAACACTTTTTCATAGCCAAAAATTAAGATTTGCGGAGTTCCAAAGAAATCATGCTTTTACTTCCCCTAATCAAACACAAGAGCACTAGACCTGAGAATCGTACACGTGCCCTTCGCCAGACAGCTACACGAGGGTCCCACCAGTCCAAGGACACGAATAGCGCCAATAAGTTGGACTGCTCAGCACAACCCTTTGTGCAGCTCACATGCTGCTGAAGTCAATAAGAAAGATGTCCTCTAATAGGTTCTGAATAGGGCTAGAGCACATCACCAGGCTGCCGTGCTCATCATATGGGATTATGCATCAGCAGAACTTTTTTAGCACCTATAAAATAAGAAAACAAGGCAGAATGCTCATATTTCCCAAACTGCAGCAAAAAGAACACAGAAATATGAATAAAGAGGTGTGAAAACCACAAATTATTATTAATTTCTCTATTGTGCTTGATCCATTCTCTCAGCAAGCAGCCCTCCAGCATCTGCATGTCTATACACACATGTATATAGAGACAGGCATGCAGAAACATACATGTACATTTTTGTTTCTGCACCACAGACCAATGTTTGCCTCTTTGTTTGCCGCCTTTGCCTCTTCAATAACCAGATGATGAAGGAAATATGCCTTTGCAAAGGCCCCGTGTTCTGGCTCACCGCTCTTTGCTATTTTTCAGCTGGATGTCACTTCGGATTACCAAATAATGTCCAAAGTGCAACACAAACCCAACAGACCAATTTCTGTACTTATTTAATACTTCTGAATTCACTGACACTGCATGAGGTATAAATAAGTACAGATATTGCCCTAATACGTGCAGGGTAATATAAATCTGAAAAAAATAGTCTTTCCTCTGCACTAGCAATCAAATCACATTCCGAGATAAAATAAACCTTTAGGGAAAATACTTAGAGACTGAAGGACAAGCTAAGTACATAAAATTTGGCTAAGTAACGAGTAAATAGAAACATGAAGTACACAGAAATAATTGATGAATGAGCTGAAGTAGGAAAAAATTATGTAGGGTAACCTAAGGGTGTATAGCTTAAAGCGACATGAAGAAATCTGCTTGACAGCAAGACATACTGAATTGTGGAATAATCTCTTGGGAAGAAGTATCAACCCTATAATTTAAATAATTTACAATATGATTGGAGCAAACACCAGAAAACTATGACATGTAGCAATATTCCAGAATTTGAGGATCTAGAAGACAAATGGTGGCAAGAGCCATATCTCTACTACCAGCTCATATTCTTTAAGGTCTCGCCAAATGAGAGTGAGAGAAGAGTTTTTCTACCATGAAGGAGACCAAAATGGACAGCCTGGAGGTGCAGAGGACCCTGTCACGAGTGTCAATGCTACATCAAGCCTTGCTGGAGGTGCACAGAGACTGCCTGGGGTAAGAGCATGGAGACACAAGTGAGAACTGTTAGGGACCACTGGTGAGGTCATGCTTTGAGGCTGGACCACAGGTCTTCAGAGGAGCACTCCAACCACCATTGGTATGGCTGTGCTGTTCAGTTAGAGGAATCGACATTAAAGTACAGGCTGTACAGTTCTCTTTCCACATCAGTGATATTTATAAAGGATAACCCGATTAAGCAAGCCATGCAAAGTGTTCTGCTGCTTCTCATCTTTGTATCTCTTTTGATTTTTTTTTCCCTGACAGTAGAAGATGCCATTCAGGTTCAGGTCTAATTAAGCTGATCTGACCAGCATACAAAGTCCACTGCTTCAATAAGAGCCACAGTTTGTGAACAGATTTCTTTAACCAGAAAATATCTACTGAGCTCCAAAAGAGGCTTTTTTACATACCTATCACAAAGTGGTGAACAGCAAATATTGTCTAAGGCTGTCTTTCTGTGCAATAAATGGCTCACTGTCAGAGGCTCATGTGATTTTTTTTTTCATCTCCTTGGGTGGACAGCCTTTGTTTACGAAGTACAGATTCATAACTGAAGTGAGAACTAGTACTCACCCTGGGCTAAGGCCCATATTTTTGTCCAGTTGCAAAACATGATGTGATACATTATTTTTATCTTTTCTAATTGTCTACAAGTCCACATTATTAAGAACATATAAATAAATAGATGCTAGGTCTACATTTATGACTATATTTGAATATGTATGTTTATATATATATATATAAAACTTCAAGTGTGCAGAGCACAGGGTTCTCAAGCCAAGCTTATTGAGATTCAAAATACAGCAGACCTTTTTCTCATCATATGAACAAGAATATTTTGAAGGAAATTTGCATTTTGTAGCCAGCAGCATCATTTGCAGGTGACTGAACAATCAATTAAAACAGCTTGAATAGGTTTTTCTGTAGGTATTTCCATATAGCCAGGTCATGGCTGCTTATTCACATGGTGAGGAGCATTTCAGTTGTTAATAACACAAAGATTTCCTACAGATTTCTGGCCTGTTTTATGGATTTACATTTTCTTTTTCCCAAGCTGATTAAGGACTGAACAGGCACCTTTCAACCGATTCTCCTCTTGGTCAGTTTTAGCTATATATATAGATCTGTGCTGCTATAAAAACTTTTCTACCCTACTAAATAAAATTTACAAATTCAATGCAGACCACAAAGCTGTCACAAAATGCATCAATGGCTCCTCCATAACCTTAGACCTTTGAGTCTTTGGACTTTGAATAAAGCGAAAGACAAGTCAGCAGAACTGAACTGAATTAAGGATGGGTATATTTTCGTGAGGTTTAGGATATTCCTGTTTGCCTTGCACTGTCTCAAAAGCAACCAGTTCTTATTCTACATCTTATCGATAGCCAGTTTGCTGTGATTATTTGCAATTTCCCTGTGCTGCTCAGTTGCAGGTTTTGAGTGGCTCCAGACTCAGATTTCAGCTCCAAGACACTTACAGCATGTTAAAATAGTTTGTGAACCCTATAATAACAATTACCATAGCTCTTTATTTCCATTAGCGATTGATAATTATTTTTTCTTAGGATAAATAGCTTTGGCTGTCTGAACAAGTACACTTATGCAGAACAGGGTTCAGCACTTCAATCGTAGCAAAACAGTTTTGTGACCGATGGTGAGGCAATCATCTTGCAAAATGCATAGTTAACGTTGGGGCTGGAGTTGTTTGGGTTTTTTTTTCATAAACTGCTCATCAAACGCTTGTGAATAATAAATGCATAACTTAGGTTCAGAAACGATATGTGAATTTAGGGCTCAATTCATCCAATAATTTATTTAGCAAGAATAAGGATTACTATCTGAAATGCTCAAATTAGTTCTGCGTTAACAGCCAATTGAACTTTTTGACTTTGTGCATAAATGTTTGCATGCCCACACAGCCCTGCCCTACCCAACCCCTGCTGCCGAGCCAGGCTTTGCCCCCTGCCCACCTTCATCAACCGCAGGGAAAGCAAAGGGATCCCACCCTTGCATTTCCATTCAAAAATTGTCAAAAGCCAATGACTTTACAGCTTGTGGAAGCAAAATGGCATATTTTGCATACTCCTTATGACTCTGTTCAGTATGCATACAGTTTTCTTGACTTAAGATGTAATCTATCAGAGTATATTCATACCACCACCTCCAGGATTGCTCCCGTGTAGCTAAGGTTCAGTTATCATTTTCATTATAAACATTTGCAGTGGGTTGGAATAATTTGTTGTAGAACATACCAAGCTGTCTGCTTGAATGCGCTGGATTTTTCCTCCATGCAATTGATTTAAATCATATAAGACGTTTCTGTAAAGAGGCCAAAAAATAAAACTGTATCTTTCTCAACACTTTTTCCATATTTTCTGGTTTTGTTTTTAATAGTTATACTTCAGAAGAAGGAAACCACAATACTTTTGTACATAAATTCTTGTTTGGCAGTTCTCACAAAAGGAATGCAAACCCCAATACTGGCTATGCAAATTTTATCAACAAAATATTTCAGACTGGGGATAAGGGGATAAGTAAAGTGTCTCACCATGGGCAAAAATGTGAAATCACCAAAGTCACCATAAAATATCTTTTCTAGAAACATAAGGGTATGCAATCTACTCGGCTTTCTAAATGAGTCTGATCAATGTCAAAGATGATAAAAAAGACTCAGTAATTCAGGTTCAAAATACTATAATTTAGGTCTCGAATGTACAAACCTTTACTTAATCCCTTTGAATTTGATTGAGCTGCCTCACATGAAGGAAGGATTTCTTTCTTAAGAAGTGGTCAGGAATAGGGATAGAGTGAAGCCATGAATTTCATGTTTGGGTTTTTTGTCTCAATGGATGGAGTCTCTTCAGCTGATCCAGGAAAGTTGTCAGATTTCTGAATTTTTTAATGCAAATGCCCTGCTTTGCTTTAATAATTTTAATTTAATAATTAAAATCTCATCCTTGCATTTACAAAATAAAAATAATGAAAGCCACCTGATTAATCTATGGTATATATTGCGTGTGTAAAGTGATCAAGTGAATCAGTGGTCATTTAGGTATGCAACGAAATATCTAAAACTAATCCCTTCACAGTTCATAAGAAATAGCTGGAATTGAGAACATTTTTACAAATCAAATATCTTGGTGAAAAATGTCAGGCTGTATCAATTGAAATATTTTATCCAGGATTTGACAAGTTTAAGTAAGATTTGTATGTCTGTTGGGTCAGATTTGAAACCAAAATTAATTTTGAACTTGAAAATCAGATTACCATTCTTTGCAGAATGTCAGAGTATCACTCTTTTGCAGCAGGACTGCCAATAGGAAAAAAAAAAAAAAAAAAAAAAAAGGAGAAAAATCTATCAAAATTGTAAAAGCAGACCCCATTGTGCAAAGAGTCTATAGATTCAAACTTTTTAAATGTAAAGAGGCGTGACTGTTTGATGCGTTTCACCTGAGTGCATTGTATTACTTATAAAGACTTGACAAAGTGTCTGATGGTCCCCTCAGCCCTGTCTGTTGTGGACCCATCTCAGGTACCCAGCTCAAAGAAATTGTCACCTCTCCACATTATATGACCTATGTTCAAAGCACAATATGTAGCTACATGAAGTGAGAACTAATAGTGCTGCAAGCTGCTACAGGCAACAGAACCTCAGTCTTTCTTTGGGTGGAGGAAGGAAGAAGGAAATCTTTGGTGTTAAAGTTGCTATAATTAATTTTCTGTGTGTGCACTTTACTCATACAGTCAATTTGTCACTGAAGGGTATAATTTACTCCTCTCTCCACAGACTTCTGAGCAGCAAAGTAAGAGACTTCAGATATTGCAAAGTGTGCAATACTGATGATAAGGCAGAAAAATCAACGCTCTTGCAAACCCTCCCATCACTTTGAGTCCTTTCTTCCAGCTGGGCTTTAAAGGAACTTTCCATCAAAGCCAGAAGAAAAATATATACAATTTTAAACCTTTACCTGACCTCTTGTTTCCAAAGGGCTATACCTTAAACCTCTGGGTCCTTCCAGTTTTCTTTTTTCCTGTTAGAACTTCCCTTCCAGGCATCCTCCGTACCCTCGCACGGCTTGGAGTGGGTTTGCACATCAGCCATCTCCTGCTCTGCTGGGAGCCCGCATAGCCGAGTGGCTCTCTGACCTTACCTTCAAACACAAAAGACAAAAGAGAAAGGATGAAACCAACTGAAGCAAGAGAAAGAGTTGTACTAGGCAGCAGAGGAGGGAGGGAAAGACCGCGACGATGGAGTATCGGTGGGAGCTGCAAGCTACAGCAAAATGCGGCGCACAAAAGCATTTTAACCCCATCTCTGCAATGCAAGCCAGAAGAGCTTTTTGTCCTTGTCAAGTCTTATAATAGATTTCTTATCCTCAAGTGGACGTATTATAAAGCTCAGGCAGAAGTGTACTGGAACAAAGAGAACAACCAAAATCCCAAGTCGCTGGTATATTAAGAGGGGCTTTAGAAAGTTTGGTTTGCTAAATAAAGAGCAAGCTGACCTTGAAAGTAGTAGAATAAAGGAAGATTGCTAAAACTACTGCTAGAAAGAAATATCACTAAAGGTATTTTCATATCGATTCGGCTTTATTTTGAGCCAGCTGACAAATCTTTCAATCGTTCTTTAAAAAAACAAAGCTTCTTGGAAATGAAGAAATACAAATACCAACTGCAATATTAAAATTGATACTATATTTAACATAAAAGCACGTCTGGTGTATCTCAAAAGACATATGAAAAAAAGATCTTATGAATAAAGGTCTTAATAATGTTTTACTATAATAAGAAGGTAGGACAGAAAGGATCAGGAAGATCTATTGAAAATTTGTGGGGATATATTGTAGCGTCTTCTAAAAGTGAATAATCTATTTCTAAGAGCACAGGTTTATGGGCATGTTTAGAAACCACATCTCACATCTGAATACTCGGTAACATTCAAATACAAGCATAATAACCCAGCTCACAATGATGAGTTCTCTCTGCTGTTGACTCTCTTTTCATTTTACAGCCTGAGTTAAGTACCATTTCTTGGATCTGAATGCAGTTTGATGTTTTCTCTGCAGAGTTTATTTTCACAGTTATATTGAAAGCTTTTCATTTGTAACATCGGTCCATTGCTGATTAGGGAATATCACAAAAAAATAGGAACTGTGGAGGTGCATTTTAGTATTCAATTTATTTGTTTGCTTTTAATTTCTCAGAAATTTGTCACAAGAGAAGACTGTTGAAAGAGAACACGCTTTTTCAGATGTATCAGTTTTGAATGGGGTTACTTTGAGTTCTGCAATTTCCTCCCCTCATCCTCTGAGCCATTGCAGCCATGTTCTGATTTCCAGAGTCACTCTGCTTTACTTTTACTTGATATAAATTGTATTGGAGATACCACAAAGCACAGTCCCTGTTGAACATTGCTGGAGAAGAAAACATCATGAGGAGCCCCAAGAAGGGTGAAAAGGACTTCACTTCTCTCGACACAGCAAAGCTGCTTGTAGAAGCACTCATGGTTAAAAGTGCAAATTTGTCTAGAAGAACTCACCAGCTCTGGGAGAGCTCACTTCTCAGGCATGTATGCACACATGCTTGCAAGCATGTATTTGTTTGTTTCCTACAGTCTTAAGCTTGCAAATCATTCATGTTTTTTACCGAACACTCAGGTTGGTTACTTATCAAAACCCCTTTCAAACCAACAGGGGTCTTGATAAAAACTAATATTTGCACTTGAAATTGAACGTTGGCCTTTTAGGGCTTTTATTGAAAAGCAGGAGAGAGTGTTCAGACAGAAAAAGAGCTTAAGATCAGTCAAATAATTTTACCAAAACCAAAGGTGAACAAAGTTCTACAGCATGTAAGCATTCTAATCTCCTTGATTGCTGACCTTCAAAATGACATGTAACCATCTGCTCATGAAATCTATATATTTCTTGAGATTGGGGAATAGGAGTTCAGATCATCAATTTCCTAAGGGCTAGGTTCTTCGGGGAAGCATAAGTGGGGAAGCATGACCAATAATTTGCCAGCCTAAAAATCTCTGGAGTTATCTGCAAAGATAAGGGAGCCTTTATGATGTGAAGAGCATAGTTTTGAAAACTCACTTTAAATGGATGCTAAAACAAGAGAGTTTTGGCTGGCACTCAAAAGTTAAATAGAGCATAAAAAGCTGTTACTTTATTATTTCACGAGGATCTAAAGGAAAGTAATCAAGAATACTTGTATAGAACTTATTGTAGTAAAGAGAAATAGAGGGACTGCAATTCAGATTTTGGAATCCAGCAGTTTTATGAACTAAAGCAGTAATAAATCCAAAAATAACAAAGTGAAATAGAATTTAGGAAGCTATTTAAAAGCAATTTGAATTAAACAGCGTATTATTGAGCATTTGAACAAATCTATCTATTTTTGTATTGCCACAGCTCTTGGTTGGGTATAAACAGCAGGATAAAATAGGAAAGTAAAACTCCTGGAAATCACAATTGCTGCATTTTATAATCGCAATTTACATTTACAGTATTCATTGCTCAAAGTTGAAATAGGGGCAGCTCTGTAACAACTGTCTCTTTGAAATCTGTTTGCTATGAGATTAATTTCCTGAAGGCTTATACCCAGTCCATGTATCACACAAGGGTGGCCCTGATGTTTTATCAAGGCACTTAATTTTGTCTCTCTTCCCCTAACACAGCGGTATATTTTGCTGTCCTCGATTCTGTAGTGCTGCAGGTTATGTTCAAAGCGGAAATGTCTTATATAGGATTATCTTAGCTATTATTTATTATTTACACAGAAGAACAGACAGGCATAAAGAGTGGTTAAATGAAAGGTCCCTCTCAAAGGAACATATCAGCCAGAGTACCCAGTTTCCTGAACGTGCTTGCCCTTAACCACTGAAAACAGGTCGATGAGCGCGTCTCCATAGAAATAGGGTTCTGAATGCACATTACAGAGTGAGCAGAGGAAAGAAATACAGGGAGGAAAAACAACAGAGGGAGAGGGAATTTAGATCTGCTCTAGAGCACTAAACACTGGC
This sequence comes from Pedionomus torquatus, assembly GCA_013398155.1. NCBI lineage: Eukaryota > Metazoa > Chordata > Aves > Charadriiformes > Pedionomidae > Pedionomus > Pedionomus torquatus. The sequence continues at coordinate 9,886 of VZRU01011000.1, read as the reverse complement.
TAACACCATGTTGCCGAGGTGCAACAAGATGACTGTGGCTGTTTACTTTAGCTACTGAAGGAAATAATCTTTAGGTAGGTTCCATAACAAGAAGTTATATATCTTTTTTAATTATTTTAATCAGTGAAAATAATCATCAAGAATACCTTAAGTTTAAAAGTCTTTTTTTTCTCTCACATCTTCCACTAGAATAAAAAGGCATTTCACAACTGTTACTGAACTGAGCTTGAAAACTACACTTTGGTAAATTCTGTTTGTGCCTCTGACCACACTTCACAACAATGATTTGGAGCAGGAATGGTTAATTGGCTTGCCTATATAAACTTTGTAAAAGCATCATGCCAAAAGCAAGAAGTATATCACAAGTGCACTGTTTTGCTCACATATTTTAATAAGAAAGCTTTCCATCAAGATAAACAGGTAGGTAGATAGGTAGGTATTAGTATGTCTTGCACCTCTGGCAGTGTTTTCAATCTGTGGAGGAAAGGTGTAAGACATCAAACAAAACTCTCCTCTGATGTTGGCAGCAGCAGTCCACACCTAATTTGACATGTGTAATTAGTATCTCAAGGTGCAAGGTAGCGAAGAGTCTTAGCTGCAGCCTTTGTAAAAAGAACAAAGAGCTGGAGGTATGCTTATATTTAGCCTTGATGTACTTTCAGTTTTTAAAGCAAACAGAAGTGTTAAATAAATCACTATGAATAGAACTGGAAAAAAAAAAAAAAAAAGTGGGAGGCCGACCAGAGCTGGCAACTCTAAACCAAAGAACAGAAAGAAATAAATGGAGATATGGGGGTTTGTGCTTTGATTTCTTCTGCTTTTGTTTCTCACTACTTATTAACCTCTTCCTACATCCCATTTCACCCATTTTCCCCACAGTACTGCTGTCCATGCACGAGGCTTGGCTTTTCAGTCTGCTGTAACTGGTCCAACACTTGTCATTCCCTCTTGGGCTGAAGGATGACCTTCTTGGAAGGCAGCTCTGCTCCATCAGAAAGTGACTCAACTGAAAGTCTCATGGTTGACAGCATGTCCTACAACTCCATTTTCCAGAAGCCTCAATGTTTATTACCTTTCAACATAAGTACCTGTACTGTCTTGTAGGTGGACTTGACATCTATTAACCCCATGAGTAACAGTGAAAGGAGCAAGGAGAATTGTCTAAATTTCTCCTCCACTTCTCGTTTTCATACTGTATCAGCAGATTGGTAAAACTAGTGGACAACAAATATGTATCATACACAAATAGAAAAAGAACCCTACAAAATCCAAGGAGAAGGTAATAGTTGTCAGATTAATTTGTCTCTCACTGCTTAGCGAGACACAGTGCCTAAGAGCAATTCAAGGGACGACACGATCATTACGTCTGCATTTTCTTCCAGAAGCCTTTATGTTTTGTACCTCAGAGGAAATCTGTTGTGTCTTAAGACTAAGAAATAAAGCTTTATAAACTTTACATTAAGTTTCCACATTTAGTTACCTTCTTTCCAGAAAGTGTTCTTTTCTGTAAGTATTAATGTTGTCTGATGCTTTACTTTCAAGCTGCATAAAAGTAGAAACAGGGGGGAGGAAAAAAGTATTGAAATAAGGACAATGAAAATTTAGGCTGAATAACAGGAGAAACTTCTATCTCTTAACAGACAGCTACAATAAACTTTGAAATAAGAGATTGGTCAAAACACTGGAAATAAGCTATAGAGAACAACTTTTGCACTGACAAGAGATGAACTTGTAATCGAGTAGCTTTTATCCATCTCTACCTTCTGATTGTACCAATAGAACAAGGAGAGGGTGTGGATATCAAAGAAAATTGCTTTAGGGAATTCAGCCTCACTATTAGTTCTTTGTCCCCAGGGATGCTGTTATGAAATAAAAAACACCACCTAGTGCTGCCATGATGATAAAACGGAAAAGAAATTCTTATTTGGAAGAAAACATATGTCAGATGTTTATAAGATATGGGTAGACTATAACATAAGAAAGTCAGATTTTAGCAGATAGAAATGGCTTTTGTGTAACTGGAGACCAGCAGGCACCTATGACAAGCAATATATCTTTGTTTAAGAATTAATTGCCACCTTTCAGCAACACAGGGTTTCCATCAGTAGGAAGCTTAAAGAAATTTCTTGAAAGGGAGCATTATCCTTATGATGTCCCAGTGGTTTCAGAAAGGTAATTGAGCCTTCTTAAAAGAGAAGGAGCTTCTGTAAGTGGCACTGTACTGCCAGTAACAACCTTTTACACATCAGTAGGTCATTTCTGTTGAAGGATTTTGTCATTAGCATATATGGATATTTATTATGTACAGAATATCAAAACAAGGCAACTTCTAAGAGCTTACCTTGGAAAAAAAAAGAAGCTCGGTTTGTCTGGAGAGGAAAAGCAGTGTTTCCTTATGTACTAAACGGCATGCTAAAATATTCCCGTGCTTGGAGAAAGGCAGAAAACGTTCCTGAACACCTTTTGGGTATTCTATTTTTCCCCTCTACCTTAGGACTATCTGGTACCACCTGGGGAGAAGTCTTTGTAAGGGATGATACAAATTTTCCCAGATTTCCAGTGCGTGGCTGTACAATGGACAGTTTCACAGCACTGAAATCTTTGCAATAGTCCAGTTAGTCTCATAGCAGAGGTATGAGAGCACATCTTTTCTATGTACGTGTCCCTGGTATGCAAGGGAAGCAGACCCTGAAGCTGTAGGACACCAGGAAGAAACACTCAAGTAAAAGGGAGCATAATAAAAATATAAAATATAACAGAAATATAAAATATGTCTTGTTCTCATAATTATGGTTTTTTTCAGAAACAGACCTCCAACAGAGGTGGTGCAGGAGACAGGAGCTTCAAACATAGTGTACCTAAGCCAAAACCAGAAATCTGAAAGATAAAAAAAAGGAATTGGAGAGGAAATCTATTTTTAGCACTTCACAGTTAGATGATTTACTTTAGAAGAATATCCCTTTCAGAAAGATCTCTAAGATTTCTCCTAAGAAATGAAGTCACTCAGACACCCAGGGAATTTTACATCGGTAAAACAAGTCATGCCTCTCCTGCAACTTTTATGACTTGAACCACCTCATTTTCACCTTCTTTTTATTCCTTTCTGCTCCTTCAGCGACCTCAACTCTGTAATCACTTAAGACAGTATCAAATGCATGACGATTATACAGACCTGAACTCCACAAACTTCTCCTCCTCCTCCTCCCTGCTGCCCCCAATATTCTTGCTACTGGGATTTCCACTCTTAAGAATATTCTTTGGATGAAATCGACGTGTCAACCGTGTTGGCTTCCTAGACCTTGAAAACACAGTATGTGTTGGGTTGAGATTAATATCTCTCACTCGACTCCCCAGGGAAGGCAATTTAAACCTCACATCAGAACAGATGTGTATTAGATTTGTCCCCAGTCATGCCAGCTTCCCATATAAGTACCTTATTTCACGTTCCATATGCATTCCTCCCTGCTGAAATGAAAGACAAGGTAAAAGGCACAATGCTGAGGCATGGTTTGATAACCCAGGCCCCTGTCAAGTGCAAAGAACTGGACCAAGACCACAAACTCATTTCACATAATAACAAACCAAACAGCATTCCTATTATAATGATTTTCACACCTGCAAGAGCCCTGACCTTCAGTTGGTATATTGAATTTAATATTCCCTTATGCAGATACATAATCAATTTTTAAGCTCAGAAATTTAATATCTCCTGAACACTGGACTAAATTTCCTGTATTGTGAAGACAGCTTGTATTCCAGGCACTCAGCTATCATCCTGTGGCCCACTTTATTGAGTTTTACACATACCTAAATTGAACCAAAGTCTGAAATGTAATGACTTGTAGGATCTTGTTGACTATGAAGCTGAACTTTTCCACATAATCCTAAATGGAAATACCTTATTTATAAGATAATACACATTTAAGAAATAGTAAAATATTAACAGTATTTATATTTAGCAAATTAAAATCATGCTCTCAAAATAAGAAGGAAATCATTTGTCATTCCAAATAATGACAAAATTAACCCTGATGTGCTATAATTGTGCTTGTGGCCCTAGAAGTGAAATATCTAGAAAAGTTCTCAGTTTTCCTATACAAAACAATACTCTGGAAATGTCCACGAAGGCTCTAGCAGAAGCCCTGTGATTCTTCCAAGTATTACACATTTCAAGAAAGTATTTTAATTCTTACAGTTTTCATCAAAATAGCGATTTGGAGTAAAACAACAAACAGCAATACAGGTCCTACGGAAAGAGAGAGTTTTCAAAAATATGCGTTGAAAAACCAAAATGTAAGATTCAAACCACTAAAGCTGTGAAATATTGTACTCTGTCTTTAGAACATAGAGCAATGAAGCCATAATTTACAATCAAATACCACATTTAGCATGCTATGTATGCAGAATAACAACTCAATAATATAATATAATATAATAATAAATAATATCCAATACATTCCTTGGTAATGAATGTTAATGATTAGTCTGTTTATTAATGGCTAAAAATGAAACTGCTATAAACTTTCGCTGTGGTAGTCAGTAATGATGCATTACTCATATTATTTCCCATAAAAAAATTAATTGTTCCTGTGCATTGTACCTGAAGCTCCCAGAGGTATATTTTTGTCCTCAAATGTATGAATAGAAATTTCTGGAAAAAAACCACAACCAAGCTTTGCTGTATTCTGAATTCACATACTGCAGTGTTTTGTTGGAGAAAGACGTTATTTCCAGAACTGCTCATCACCCACATGAGAACCAACTGTTCAAAATAGCTCCCTGGCTGCTTCCAGACTGCTTCTTCTCCCACCTTGGAAACCCTCACTGGACCCAGATTGAGGGTGAGATTTTCAAAAGGTCTTTTTGAAAAGCAGTTTATTAAAGTGTTTGAATTCCAGTCCCTGTTTCATATTCTCACCAGCAGAACATCCAACAGCCAAACAGAGATTTTTATCAACAACTAACATCTGCCCAGTGCCTTTAAATATTGTGTAGAGCCTTTGCTTCTGCAGCTATGTACTGGCTGTAATATTTGCAAAGCTTGGTGTAAAGTCTGTGTTTTGGTCTAAGAGGAGCAACTGTTAAGTTCTGTAGTCATTTCCCAGCCCTGTTTCTTAATGTGTACATTTTTATATCTAGTCTGTCTATATCATATTCCATTGCCTGCAGGTCTTCCTGCCCACACCCGTACAACTGTGAACACTTTGACTCATTGCAACCCAACTAATTGCTAAAGCGCAGAGAGAAATCCTAAAAAGGATCCTACTGACGTAAAGGCTGTGAGAAAATTCATGAGAATTAGTCCATAAGATTTTTCCAGCCATGGAATAAAAATTGATTGGGAGACAGATACAATCTGCTTTATATTGCAATCAGTCACAAGAAAGACAACCTTTCCTAGTCTAGTTGTTTGGTTTTTGTTGTTTTTTTTTTTAATTGAAGAATAAGGCATATTGGGGGAATATGGGGCAGGAGGGGAGACAGAGGAGGAGAATTTGAATTATTATTTTTTCTAAACCCGATGCTTTAATATTTGGGGAAATACTAACTTCTCATGCTTTATACCCTTTTAATTTTTTTCCTAAATAATATAGCTGAATTGTCATCTTGAAGTCAACACTTGGAAGGTGCAGTTGGAATTGAAAGCACAGCTGCAAAACTGAAGGAAATGTTCTATGGCACAAGGGCTCTATTACATGTTTTGAGATATCTTTCATAAATGCTTGTGTCTATTTAGTAAATAGGAACCTCAGTAGAGACTTTTGTTTGAACTAACCGGGATGATCACCTCTTGGTGTGTGAATGCAGCAGGATGAGGGGAGTGCAGAACCCACTGCTCCTCCTGAGTACTGCAAAATGAGGTTCAAGTTTGGTCTTTTTTTGCAGCTTTGGGGCATATTCCTACTCAGGAAAATAGAGTTTGTGATTATGGTGGGCCATTGTGCCGGAGGCAAACTCCCATTCCTTGTCTGTATCAAGTCAGAGACTGGCACAAGCAATATTACATTAAAAAGTAGTTTGAATTTTATAGCCTATGCATTTTGGATCTAACTGCTCATGTCTTGAGATATCCCTGCTTAAAGTTTGCTACAAATCAGTCTGTGCCCTTCATCTGAGATATATGAAAATTCAGCATAAGGCTGCAGTGCCACGTTTCTTCAAGCTATTGAAAATTAAAACTTTTTCTATGACATTGTTTTGTTCTGTTACATTTTGTGCAACAGTAAATTTATTTCTTAGTCAACAACTGACTGGGAAACTGAAAGCAGCATTTTTGGTCTTTAGACTAATTACATCACAAATAAAAATTGTAAGCTAGAGCTAAGAAAAGAAATACCTGTATTATCAAAAGTACAATTTTTCTACAATGGGGAATTCTATTTATAAAATACTGAAAATATGTTAAATCTAAAATTGAATTTAGTATAAAGACATTAAGTTCAATAAAAAGCTGCAGTTAAGAGCACTTTTTTCCACAACCACGTTGCCTCCTGAAATTATACAAACTGCATAAAAAAATACAAGGATATAAAGAAATGAAATCTAAAAGATAAAATCTACTGATCAATTATGTTACTTTACTTGATTCAAAAATAAATTCGAATGTTTAATCGCAAAAGGCAAATGTGGTGAATTATTTCAACAGCTAGAGATTAGACCCTTACCTTTGCTTTTAATCAAAGCTTCTTCCCGCCCCAAATCAAAGCTTCTTCCCGCCCCAAGCTTTCAATCAAAGCTTCTTCCTCTCCTCCATTCTTTTCTTCCAAAGGCAAGATGAAAGAGGTTTTGATAGATGTCTGGGTACTCTCCAGAGCCAGGTCAATCCTCGCACATGACAGACACCTCATGGGGACAAGACTGACCAGAACAAAGAAATATCAATATGGGGAAGGCTGCAATTATGGCTGACACAATGCACGAAGGAAATAGCAAGCTTACAAGAAATCTTATTTAGGGTGTATGTATGTGGGGGGTCAGAGTGACCTCCCGACCCCCGTGTCAGCTTGCACAGCTATGTCAACCCAGAAAGAGAAATCTGCTGATGTTATAAACATAAAGGAAACCAAAGCATGCTTTGTGATATATGGCAGCTCTTCTCTTTTGTTGCAATGTAATAATTTCTTGCCCTGTTCTGAAGAACAACTCACCATGCAGACCAAGGAGAGAAAAATATTTGCAATAGCTGTCCCAAAAAGACAGCTTTATGTATTTTAATACAAGTTTCTCAGAGCTCAGAATTTTGGCATTTACTCATGCTGTAGCACTTACCTACAAGACCATTTCCATTGGCTTGCCCATGGGAACATATGTACCACGTCCTGCCAGAAATGCCAATGCTATCTAGTAATCTAGGAATACCACCTCAGCTCTCTCCATCCAGAAACAGTGTTGCATTTCTCTTTGCTAGAAGTACCCGTGCTGAAATACCGTATTTTCTGAATGTTTCTGCAGTAGAAACCCTTATTTCTATGAGCCTATTCAAATTTTTCTTTTATAGCCTTACATTTAAATAAAATCCCCAGATTATTCCACTGCAATAGTCTCACACTTTTCACTTTATCCCTTGTCTTCCTTCTGACTGCTGTACAGGAGAAAGTATTTGGAATTCAATCTTTAAATTTTTATTTCCACAAACTCCTCTGTTTTTTTTTGCTGAGCATGTCATTCCATCACTTCCAACTCTCTGTGCTATTTCTGCAGTTGGCAATATTCATGTTTTTCAATAAGGGCATGGTTTCTGTACAAATAACTGAGCACAGTTCCAATGATAATGATGTTTTCCCTTATGTCATTTCTCACTTGGGGTGAAGGTGAGCATGTAGACCAGATGTTTTTGGCAAAAACAAATTCCTAAGCTCGTGACCTAGCAAAAACTACTTCTACATATCTTAAAAGCTGGAGGAACTTCCTGCATCATTTATAACAGCAGATACAGAACAACAAACAAAACGTTATATAAAAAAGCAGACTATTTGTAATTTAAAATTGTTGTTTATGAATACCTGTGCAACATTCACGAATGTTTCTCAATCTGCTCTAAACAATAGCTCCAATTACTTTAACTGCTCCAATTATAATTTCTTGGTTTTTTAAATTCAGAGATGCGTTGCAATTCAGTCTGGTTTTGTGACCCAAGTAGGGGAGGAGAAAAACAGATAACAGTCATTTTGTGCGTGTTATTCATGCAAATATATTATACTAACCAGTAGGTCCACTGTTTACAGACAATGCCTTAGTTTTGCAAGAATGGAGTCCACATGCTAGGAAATGCTGGCTTCTCCCATCTGCAAGTCAGACCAAACCCTCAGCTGCTTATAAGAGCTTACTTAACTTAATGAAATAAATTACATGTAGCATTTTGGCATTCTTCTCATCTGTGTTAAAATATAACAGCCTTTTACATGGGAGTGCATAGAGAACACATCTAAGTGCAAGGAAAAACACTGCTTTTAAAAAGATTGTGGTAATCTCTTTCTCTGTGTCCAGGGATCAAATAGAAAGGATTAAGATACTCTCAGTGCTCCCTTTCACACAGAGAAAAGTATGGAAACATCATTGCAGATGACATCCAGTCCAAAACAAACCCTTAAGGCACTATTTTGAGCTTGGCCAATGATTTTTTCCCCTCTTATTTTTTTTTTTTTTTCCAGCACAATGCTGTCTCTTGCTCAGGCCACTTGTAGGATTTGATTCTATTCTTTTGGACATCTGAAAGAATGGAAGCAGTTTTCGGCTCTAATACAAAATTAAACTGCTATTTTGAAGAGTTTATAGTTTCAGGTCTTTATTGTGTAAAACTAAAAGCACATGAATAAATTACACCCCCTGTATTTTAAACCACTGGAAGGCACCACATCAGAAATAAATTCTTGGATTGCAGACTTTAAGAAACCATGGCAGATGCGTACATTCAAACCACACAGCTAAATAATGACATTGCTGCTGGTCACAGCCATCCAATACCTTCAAGAGAGTTCACAGACTTGCAGGACCTAAAGCAGAAGTTGGTCTCTAAGCAGAATTTTTTTTCTGACTGTTGTAATCTGCCTACACAATGAGTATTTTGGGAACATTTTTGGAGAAAAGTGCACAAAAATATGCGTAAGCAAAATGGGAGCTGGTCATGAAAGACATTTGTAGAAATAATAATGCATAAAATTTAAAAGCAATAGTAAATATATTTTTTACTGTTTAGGGTAATCAACTCCACCCCCCACAGCAGACTAAATCCAATTACTAAGGAACCAGAGATAAAAGAGGTTTCTAGAGGAAAAAATAAAAGTTCTCTTGTGATAAGCAGTTCTTACTTAATCAAAATTCTTCTTCTGAGTCTTGTACAACACAGGAAATGCAAACATTATTTGTTGCCAGAGGACATTCAAAGGTTGTCATTTTATTTCCCCCATCATCCCCATTACAGAAATTGCACCCATACCCCCAGGTAAAATTTGTCTATCCTGATCTCTTCTGCCAATTGAAGGGGCTTCTGAAACCTGCCGGAGAGTATTAAAAGAACCCTTAATCTAATTCACATGATGTGTTTTCATACTCCGAAAGGTCCAATTCTTGCCTTGAACATCAAAACCACCAAGGAGAAGTGACCTCAAAAGGCAAGCAGTTATGCAGACCAGGACATAAACTTTTTTTTTTAAATTTCAGAAAATAATCAGGGCACCAGCTATCAAAAGGGGACCTTGCTGGAGATGGGGGAGAATAATTTTTAGCTGTCATTTCAATACATTTCTACTTCAGGCCAAAAACCTAACTGTATTCATAATACTTTTATTTTGTTAAGGCTTCAGGACAGCTCTACCTACAGAAGGCAAGCAGCACACCTTAACCTTTATATATGTGTATATATATATACATATACATATATATATAT
>VZRU01010999.1:70912-91623 GCA_013398155.1 Pedionomus torquatus | reverse complement strand
GCAACAAAGAACCACGTAGCAGCCCGGTTGGCTAACGCCTTATGGCGGCGTTAGAGCAATTGAAACAAAAAGGCAGCACTCGTGGGTTGGGACAAAAACTGTTTAACAGGACAATAAAGTAGAACAGGGAAAAACAGTAACAGTAATAGTAACAGTAACACGGATGGAGAGACGGATACAAACGCAAGTACAATACCGACTGCCACCCGTCGCAGCCCCGCACTTCCGGCCCCCCCTCCCCTTCCCGGCAGCTCCCAGCGACCCCTGGGCATGGCTCACCTGGGGTGGAATACCTGGGCCCCTGCTAGAGGCAGGGGAGAATTAACCCTGTCCCTCCCAGAAACCAGGACAAGTCCATATCTTCCTCAAGGCCACTGTAGTTTATTTAGAAAGTTAACTGTTCATCTTTTTCAAGTTCTGAAGCCTTACAGCTCTCTTTAAATGCCACATCACCACCAATACCTTTCACCAGCACCCAATAAAATTGGAAAAAAAATTTAGTTCTACATCAGATCTCCAGGCAAGACTGAGTATGTTTTATGTCATCAATCAAGAACAGTTCTAATGATTCAAGGAGAGGTGAACAATGCTTTTTTTTTTTTTGTGTGTGTGTGTGTTACAGAGTGCTTGAGAAACTTATGTAAAAGTTTGAAAGAAACATCACACAGAGGAATTACCATACAATTTGTTAACAGAATGATTTGGGCTTGTGGCCATAGAGTTGCTGTGGAGTAGAAAAAAGGCAACAAAGAGATTTTTAAACTATTTAAAACTTACAATGAAGCAGGACGGTTTTCACAGAAGTCAAACAGTAAATACAGTCTACACAACTGAGGTATAGTTTGAATATTGGAAAAATGGTTTATTTCTTTTGAATTAGTACATTTTGTTTGAGAGAGAAAGTGAAAGGCATTATTGCAGGTCAAGATCACAGCCACAGAACACATACTGCACTGGTTGTTCTATGTGACAGTATTTTTCTCCCCACAAAGAAAATACTATCTAGATCTTGCTTCTGCTATGCAAAGGTCAAGCAGTTTTGCTGAGGATTCTCAGCCATCAGAACATACCCTGAATGTATGCAACAGGGTTGTTCTCTGTCAGTATAGTATTGGATGTGAAAGATTTGTCCATCTTTTGAGGTTTTTATCTGGAAGTAACAGTGGCATATTATGGATCAAGCAACTGATACCAGTCATTTGTGTTGTGCGTGAAACAGCTGGTGTCATGAAACAGCAACTTAGCTCACAATTTCCCACTTAGTCAAGTTGCACTGTCATGTAACCATTTTCAAAATTCTAAATCTAAGCAAGCTTACATAATGATTAGTGATTAAAATATGTGTCCTATTCACATGCCATTCATTCTTTTCAGGTTTATTCCTGAGAGAGGTCCTGCATTAAATATACACAAAGCTTGAACTATACACAGATAGGTTGAGCTATGCACATATAGTTTGAACTTTTCCAAGATTAGCATTTGCAGCCCTCTCTGGATGCTTTCTATGTGGGTACCAGGTCCTCAGATTCACAATTGTAATTGGCAGTGTTTCATGCCAATATTAATGATTTCTAGAACAAACTCTCAGTTGTTTGTCACAACACACATTTCTCATTTAGATTATTCTCACCAAATTCTGCAGATGGAAGCTGCAGGTATTTGTACACATTCCAAGGAATACAAAGAAGTATTTTTATTGCTTCTCTAAGGTTTCTACTCTCAATTCTTCAGTCCATTATATGTTTTGCTTAATAGTAAAGTAACGGTGAACCAGGTTTTTAAAGCGCGTGTCTATCTGTCAGTTCCAATGTGTCTCACAGCACCATGCATTAACTTATCACGCTTGAAAGTACAAAAAGATAAGCTGTGGTGAAATGTTATCAAGGCCATATCATATACACACTAGTTTGTTGCACTTTTCTTCATTTCATTGCTCCTGTTAGGCATTCTTCCATGTCATGCATAAGTAATGTCGTTCTAGAGAGAAAGTCAGAAAGTCAGTGTACTTTATGATACTGGTGCTAATCTACTATTGGGACAGGCTGAATTTCTAGATTGAGTGTCAGAACATGTCACTTGCTAAGTTACTGAAAACCAGCTATCAAAGTACAGAGGATGAATTCATGATTATAAAATTACTTTCTGCTTTGGCTTGCCACAGCAGTAACTATATTGAGACAGATCTCATATAAATGATGTTTGACAAATCACTGTCTGGCATTATGCATCTGACTTTACTGTACTGTTGTGGAGTCTGCCAGACTGTACTGGGTGAAGCATATGAGAGCTCAGAAGAGCAGCACAAGAGGGCAATTTGAGCACCAATGAAATAATTCACAAGCAGAAAGCCTCAGTTACTGAAAACCCTGACAGAAAGCCAGAAATAAATAATTTTCCCTTGACAGGATTCTGCAGTGCTATGGTGAGTGTGCCAGTACATCTGCTGAGAGACTTCAGCTCCTCCCTACACTCTTCTGTTCCCAGACATCACCAACAGCAGGCTTGGACTTCCACAGAGTCCTAACTCCAGAATTTTCAGCCAATATGATTGAGTCTCTCTGAGCCCAAGATCTGTCTGTGTGGGCTGCCTAGGCCTAGTGCAGGCTCCCCTTCCCTTTTTATTCCTTCCAGGTGGCAAACTGATTTTTAAGCTAATTTTTCCTGACAGGTGTTGTGGTAAGAGGCCTGTTTCAGTCTTTGTCCCGCAAGATAATTATCACCCACTTGCTAATTTAGATTTAATCATAAATAAATCTAATATGATCATGAGCATTTGCTTGAAGGTCTGTCACAGAATTTCTTTGCTGGTGAATTCTTTCACATCATATATATCTACCTCTATAGCAGCAAACCTCATTTTGCCCAAGCGCAGGTCAAGCCAAACTAAAGCTCTCTGTAGCAAATACTTTATTTCCATGGGTAACAAACTGCAACAGTGGCCAGTAACAAATAGAGTCATAGAGATCTGTGAGGGGAAAGAGGAAGAGGCAAATTACGTTGTCATCAGAGTACAAAAGTATGTGCTGTATTACTGTGGCTGATCTCACAAACATTGCTTGGTTATTCCAGCTATAATTAATATTTTTTTCATGAGTGGACAGTCATTTTAGTTTACTCAATAATTCCAAGAAACAGGAGAGGAAATTTAGTACAAAGGATAGGTTCAAACCAATCTGATCAATCTGATTAAAGTAGAATTGCAGGTCATGCAGGTTCACCATCACAAACACAGGTGCATCCAGTCTTACAGCCCCTGAACTTTCTGTTATCACTCTCCAGAAATCTCTGCTATTATAAGTGAGAAAAATTAAAAGTTTGTGTAATAGAGATGAGGCTGGTGTTTGGTGCTCTTTATAATGAACTTTGACTCTACACTTATAACAATATAAGGCTTTAATAAATCTACAAAATAACTAACATAGACATGAACAAATATGTAGGGAAAGAGATCCATTGTCTTCTCTGTCAGGCTGCTAGCAATAGTTGATATTTACAGCTGAACTGAAAGTTCAAAGAAGAAAATCAGTTTCTGGCTCTTGGAAGATAGAAACTCTTGGGTTAGAAGAGCGTGGGATAGGTAGAAACTTCTTTGGGTGAGGCATCCTCCCATAGGATTTGAGTTCTTCTCTGAGACCATGAAGGGATTTTTATTTCATTGTAAATCCTGCATATCAAATGAGGTTTCACTCCAACAGAGCAGGAAAAGTAGAAAATCTTGATATAAAGATCATTCTGAAAAATGTGGGGTTTTTTTTGGGAAAATGAGTAGTTCCCTATTAAAAAAAAAAAAAATAAAACAGAGAAGCAACTGCCCAGTTCTTTAATGGAGCCCTTCAGGAGTTGGAAGAAGTCAGAGAGCAAGCAGTGAAATGGCTACTTCAGCAAAGACCTCAGCTCAGGACAAACTGACAGTCACTCTATTGAGATGGGGTCTCAGAAGAGAAACATTCACACTTTTCATACTTGCCCTGGATCTCCTCATTGATAGAAAGCAGAATTGCAATGGACTTGATCTGGAGCTGGGATTACTGGGGACTTCCCATGTTTCATGAGCAGCCTTATAATAGGACAGCAGTAGGATTAAAGTCCTGAGAGCCCAGGAGTACTTGGTATGAGGACTGTTACATGATAAGGAAGCCAAGCCACATACTGAAGTTTACCCTTCAAGGAAACATGAGACAACTTGACAAGAAGCCAGGCTAATTTCTGATGCACTGTGAACTTTATTTTACTGGAAATTCTTCTCAGCTGACTACTTCCCACAAAACTCTTCAGCTTAGCTGGAGCTATTATTTTCAGATCAAAACAACTTCATCAGAAAATTACAGAACAGCTCTACCACTGAGTCTATTTGGATTGCATTACTCAGGGACTGTCTCAATATAAGTAGACTTAAATTTCACTTTAGTTTATATTTCCTAACATGGTTGTATGGAAAATGAAACTTGTGACCTCTGTACAATTCCAGTTTCAACATTTGTTTCATCTTGGAAGAGAATGCTTAAAAATATGAACCAATTGGTTTAATTTTGGTTGCATTTATTTCATCAAGTTATTAGAAATGAGCTTTCATTTTCCTGTGAAATTGTTGGGATTTTGACAAAATCTACTCTGGAAAAATGTCACAGGCTATTTTAACTTGTTTCTAATTTAGTCAGTTTCTGCTTCTCAGAGACTGCTAAAATAAATCTGTACTTTCAAATCAGGAAAGTTTACTCCTCCAATGAATTATCTATGAATAATGGAAGTTAAATAACTATGAATTTGTACCCTACTTCTTGTACTCCTCCATTATGCCTCAGCTCTCCACATTTCCAACTTAACTTCTCCCATGGAGCAGTCATGGTGGTCCTAATTTTTATTTATTTATTTATTACAGGCAAGAGTACAACTGGGTCCTTCAAAACAAATTGAACAGGAGGAGGAAAAGAAGGAACCTAGAAATTCCCATGACTCATTGCATCCTGCAGCAGTGACCTGCTTTAGGATTTCCACAGGGAGAATTTAACATGTGGTGACAGGACTCATCAAAAATATTGCTGGCAGATGCAGACATGTACCATATGCATGATAAGGAATGAAAAATGTTGATAAGGAATGAAAATCTGCTGTGTGCATCATCACTTTTAACTCAGTTGCTCTTGCTTCATTAAGTTTTTGCTTGTATGTAACTTGCCACACCATGCCAGTTTTAAACAACAGGCCATTACTCCCTTGTTTTGTAGACTGTCATTTTACTTGAAAAATTAAACTAAAGACTTGCCATTTCTATAGTGTGTCTATACCTTTGGACTTGGATTTCTAGACAACCTCAGCCGAAGTATACTAATTTCTGTAGTCTCTACAGTGAAGAGGATTATTAGCAGAAAGCAAAATTTCATCTCTTTCATGGGAAGGAATTCAGCACATAATCTGATGTATTTATGACTTCAAGAAAGCAGCAAAACTGGGGAAGGTTTATTTTCATGGTGAAGGTGATGCTTGATTGCTGTTGAATCCTTTTCATGTATTTTTAATAGTTAAAATTCAATATTCACTGAAGGATCAAAGCACAAGAAGCCAAATATTACTCTCAGGTGTCTATGTTTGGCTCATACTTCATCATCTGAAATTCCAGACACAGTATTTTGCATCGGGAACTGTGTAACCTGGTGGAAGTGAGGAGATGCTGCTGGGCAGCAACACCCCTGCTGGTGCTCTCTCGACAACCCTGTGCCAGCTGTGCTATTGGGGCTTATGTGCAGCTCCCAAAGTGGCAGGAGGCAGGCAAGAAAAAGGAATGGATCTTTAATCTGTCTTTGCTGGGTATTTATTTGTGTAGTGCTGTCACAGATCCACAACCCCTCATGCTTGCTCCTCTCAACTTCTGCAGAAGCAGTTCCCTTTCTCTCAATTTCTAGTCCCCTTCACAGCTTTGCTTTTATCAATGAAATCCCATGGCAGAATCGTGGTGTTGCTATTCATGCCACTTCTTCCCAGTTTCACAATATTCTGGATCTCTCTGCAAAGCAACTGGAAAAATCCATCTCCCAGATTAGGACAGTATTTATTGTATTTGGAATAAAAACAATTGAGAGGCAAAGAAGATGTATAAAACCTTGCACTAATTCAGCACATTAATTGACCCCCACCAAGATCTGTTGGGGACAACAAGTGACCTCACCTGGTCCTGCAATGCCCCACAGTGGACCTGTGCCATAGCAAATGCTCATGTACCCAGTAACCTGCTGCCTTTCCACCTGGCAGGGGCTGTGGAGCTCACTGTTTGTAGGGCTAGATGCCATTTTTCCTGCAAAGCGAAGCCAGTTTGCCCGTGGAGCCCTGTGTCTGCAACCTGGGCTGCACAGATGCAGCTGCCATTTATAAATCCATCTGGATTGTTGCTGTGTTTACACAGTGATACTTAACTGTTAAAGAGAGCAAAGCCTCACTTCAGGGTCTATCAACTGGGGCATTCATCTGGGACAAAAAGTCAGGCATTTCAGTTCTCCATCTTTCAATGCATATTCAAATGTATTTTAACCCCACTAATGGTATTAGTCAGAATACAACAAACTGCAAATCCATTGTAAGCACTGGAATATAAAGTCATTGTGAGAGTAACTTCCACTCTAGGTAAAAAATTTTTTAAATTTCTCTATGCATACTGTAGCGGCAAGAGCAACTTTCAACATATTTATCCTAGACTATTATGGTGGCCAAGTCACTTGCTTGTGCAGATCTTGATCACGCCCCTTCAGGCATAAAAGAAAACTGAATATGATTTCCCACACTTGAGGTCAGTGTGCTGTCAGCTGAAACCAGCTATTTGCCCACCCACGTTTAGGGAAAGATTAAATTATATGTATATTTATTAGAGACACAAAAGCTGATAGTACACAGGTTTTGCCTTCTCTGGTTTTCTCTTGGACCTTGGGTGTCTCCTTGGTATATGGTCTTTCATTAATCACACTGTGAGATGTCCATCAGTGTCCCCATGTCATAGAGACAGTGAATAGATCCAGTTCAGAGCTGTAAGCCCCGGTGTCAGGGAGGTGCTAACATTACATTCCAAAGTCTTGTAGCAGCCATGTCCTTTCCATGATGCTCTTCATGGATGAGCAAGTACAGAATCTATTTTTTACCTGCAAATTTTGAGGCCTACCTGAAACCGTTGACTGAGATAGCCAAAGCTCCAGCTTGAAGCGGGCAGCCAGTGGCAGATGTGTGGCCAGTGGCAGGCTGGTCTCTGCCAACAGCTGTAGCTGAGCACCATGGAAGCATGAGTACTGCAACAGTAGCCCTGAGGCCAACCTTGCAAACAATGTTTGGGAGTAATACGTGAATAATGGAGTGTGGAAATAAAACTAATCCAAATGTTGAGTGAACATCTGGCATGGGTGCTTTCAAACTGTCATTTGCACTTCATTCTGCTTGCCAGCTTACATCATTAACTTTTAATATAAAGACCAAACAAACATGTTTGTCAGCAAACATTTTTTTGTATTTGGAATAAAAATCATCAAGGGGCCAAGAAGACATTAAAAAAATGCAGCAATTCAGAGGCCAAATGGGTTTATTTCGTCACCCATACCAGAGATGGATTTTTCCAACCTGTCTTATTCTGGTCTCGCCATCACAGCCATCAGTATACAAAGATACTTTCAAGAGATATCCAAATTCAGCTACTATCAGCCTGAGATCAGAAGAAACTGACTGAATTGCAGTTAATTTTGCGTAGGGAGTCAAGTGCACAATTCTTTTCTAGAAAGTGAACAAAATGTGTAATTGAGCACCAAAAAGAAGGAATGATAATGAAACAATCAATCAACTACATTTTTGTGTTTTGTCATCCTGAATATACCTCACAGGAGCTAAGTGGGCTCTCGCTTTTCGCCAATACTGTTAGCACCATTCAGAGCAATATGTGCAACTGAAGTAGCAATAAGTAGCCAATATCCACAATGAATCTTTTGTTTCTAATATACACTAGTTCTGGCAGTCTGCAATGATGGAATGGTTTACAAGTAAATATATATTTTTTAAAACCTGTCATTATAAAATACTAAACTAGAGTTCCAATACAAAAGAAAATATTTTCTCAAAAAAAGAGGGTCACATTAAAAAGATTAACATAGATCTGTCTATACAGAAGTGAAAAGAACAGAGTCACTTTATGCCCTCTGACTGAATCAAATCATGCTTAACGAATTCCCTCAATACAGAATAATTTTAATTAACGAGAGTTAACGAAAAACTTTCAGTTAGCGTGGACCTCTAACATACTAAAGAAATTATTATTGCACTTGGACTCCAACAAGCCATGAAATATTTAAACACAAAAAGCTACTTCCCCATTTATATGGCAACTCTGCAGCTTTAAATATTAAAAACAATAGCACTCTGGTATTCTAAGCAAGTACGAGAGTTCATTGGCACCAGATACCTCTTGTCTTTTTTTGTTGGAGTGGCAGAAAAGATGCTTTATTATAAAAACAAGGAGGGGCTACTGAGGAATGCACACACTCCCCAGATTCCTCCCTATCAGAGTATGGAGAAAAGAAATACCTTGCTGACTTATTTACCTAGGTATTTATATAGCACCATTCTCAAGACTCATTCATGGAATGAGTAACGCAAGAGAGACCATTTGTTACCCATAAGGTACAAAATGTGAGATAGACAGGAAAGAGCCCCCATGAGCGTGTAACACCATACCTCAAGTAAATGGTAGCAATGATAGTTTTCCAAAACACTGTGGAAAGGTAGAAAAGATATACAAAGCTCTTTGTTCTCAGTTGAACAGGTGACACAAAGATATGCAAAGAACTGCAGAGAAATTAATCCATGCAACTGTGATGATGGCACCTGTTCATAAAATAATCTCTCTGTCCTCAGTCAGGTAGTGCAGATATTGTGGTAAATCAATTTGAAGGCCAAAGGCCAGAATTAAGTATCTTAGGATACACCTGTTAACGAGTTCAAGCAGAGATCCTTCAGAAACAAGTGCTGTAGCACAGTTGTTAATACATGACTTCCTGACTTCTCACTTCATCTAAAGTCTAACTCAAATTCTAGTTTTATATGGTCTATTTGTTGGGGTTTGTGCAGCAGCTTTCCCAGTATGTATTCTCTGCATCAGTTTCACTCTTTTGCTCACCACTGTTCTCATCTTTTACTCTTTCATCTTCTGTGTCTCTCCTTCCCTTGCTCCCTTTACTTTATCTGCTTCTCTGAGTTGTTTTCTCATACACTTCCCTTCGGTTCTTGCCTCATGGCCTGTACAATAATACAGACCTTAAACGAATCTGTGACAGAAATGAAGATGAGTGGCATAAAGCATAGATCTGTCCTGCAGTAGGATTGTTCAAAACCTGCAGTTTTGCTCATCACATTTGCTCCTTGGGTTACTTGTTGCCATAGAATTATAGGATGGTTTGGGTTGGAAAGGACCTTAAAGATCCTCTTTTTTAACCTAGACATATTGGTGACTTAAAAATGTTTTCCTGCTCTTTTTTTGTGTTAGCTCTGCAGAGCAGCGCAGCTGAGGGAGGTGGCCTAACTCCTTTTGAGTGTCACCAGCAGACTCCGTTTTTGTACTCTTGTTGTACGCACAGATGCTTATTCTGAGTGGCGACTGGGCTAGTTGAGGAGCGAACATCCCATTTGGCCCGTAGGATGGCCATGGGTGGTGGTTAGCATATGAAAACAATATTATTTGAAAGGACAGATCCACCTGCCATTATAGTACCAAGGCCTGGCATTCCTTTGCTTACATTTTATTGCTATGATCTGAAAGAGAATAAAGTTGACCTTTTATTAGGCACCCTTGATCTGTCTCTATGGGTGAGTATGGACAGATGCAAATGACTCTGCCTGTGAAAAAGCATTGGCTCCAGATTCATAAAGTTAGAGAAGTACAGCTTTGTGCCCTAGCTAAATGTACATTTGTGTAGCTTCTGGGCCAGAACAAGTTCACCTTTGTCCAGCTCTGTACCCAGGAGCAGGTTATGCATATCTGCCTGCCCCTATGCATCCCAAAATAGTTTAAATGTCTGGCATGGGAGAAGGGGTAGCAAGGACATGGGAAGATCCTGCCATGCTCCATTCACCCATGTAAATCCATAGAGTCTCCCAGCACTGGTGCAGAGTTCTTCCTACCACTGCTGATGCTCATTGCAGTTCTCTGTAAAAGTGTCCAGGAATACCTATTAGGGCTCAAGGATGCTTAAGGCTTTTCATTTTACTACTGAAGATAAAAGGTTCTATCTACTGTAATTGCAAAGTCTAACCTGCGAAATCTGCAAAAAGTTTCCAGTGCTTAAGAAAATAAATCAGAAACTGAATTTGACTTCTTCCTTCCAGCCTTGCCTGGAATGAGGTTCATTTGTCAATGAACGCTACATAATCAACTTACTGCAGCTTCCAGACTTTCCTTGTAGAGGTATAAAAGTACAGCATGCACCTATCTATAATACGGTAAGATATGAGAGCACAGCCAGTTTGGGAATATAGTTATCTAGACCTCATTAATAAAATAAGGCTAATGATTTATTCATATCCAGGAAAATAAAAGGACAATGTAGAGCAGTTGTATTAATGGTAAGTACATGCTTTGGGGGGAAAATGTGAACTCCAATGGAAATTGGTTCTGTCTGTTCTAATGTTTTATATAAAACAGCATGGGTGTTTTATATAAACTCTCAATCTCATTTCCCCACATGCAGTCTTTTATTCTATATTTTCACTGACATTTTCCAGAAGCCTTGAATTTGCTGCTGTAATTATGAATGCAGACATTATTGCTGTGAAAGTAACACTCTAAAAACAGTCTGTGACAACACTATTTGAAGTGGTTACTATTTAAAGCCGACTTAGCTGTACTTCTGCTTTACAACATTATATAACATGTGCCCTTCCATGGTGATGCTGTAAGTTTCTCAAACTAGTAGAAGAAATGTTTTGCAATAGTGTGGATTTTTTGCTCCAAAAGCAGAGTATGTGAGCCATGCTCTTCTGCTCCAAAAATCCATGTGGTGCTGATCATCAAATAGACATGGAGTTTCTTTCTTTAGTCATCTCCTTGGTTATTTGGTATCTAAATAGTACCTGTATTTTGTTTGGGTTACTGTTGGTGGGATTCAGCAGTATCAGAATCCTAACTTGCAGTAGAATAAGTATAGTTCCAAGCAAGTACCACACTTCTTGTGCTACCTTCATAGCTCTCTGTACTGGGACACAGCCACTAGCCCCATTTTTTTCACTCATTTTGCTGTATTGATGTACTGCAAACAGTTGACCTAAATATTCTCTCTAGCATCAAATTCAGAAGAGAAGAGACACCCAATTAAAAGCTGTTGAGTTGATGAGATCTCATGACCAAGGACTGGTGACCTGAAGGTGGTCCAATGGCAAGTGTCAAAGGAACACATGCATCCTCTTGCTGCCTCAGTGGTTTCAACTGAAGCACAGCCACAGATGTGGAAGGTTGCAGAATATTAGCTGATGAGCAGTATCTCATTACCTACTTTTGAACTGACGTCTATGTTTAAATAGAAGAAAATTCAAAGAAGAGAGGAACGATCCACTATCAGTGACAGCATTATTCTCTATGACCTATAACTCTCCTATAGCAATCACACTGATGAAAAAATGTAATTTTTCCTCCATATACTAGTCTTCCACTACTAATATTTTGACTTTATGCTAATGAATGAAGCGGAATAGGGCCAAGAAGCTGGGTCTAAGACAGGAGAGCTCTCCTCAGACAAGAGAACCTCTTCCATGGTACCTGCTGCAAGTAGTCCTTGGCCTCTCTTACGGACCTGAACTGTGACCAAGAGTTGTCTGGTGAGGGATATTTGGCAAGAAAAATGACACAGGAAAGATGACTTAGGACAAAGGATAGCATGACAGAGGTGTAGTGTGGCGTCCCTGTAGCCCTTATCAGTTGCAATCTTTGTTGTGCTGTGGGACAATGTTTCAAGGCAGCTATGAACTGACAGTTTCTACTGCCCTAATTCCCAGGAAAGTATGTTCACTTTCAGGACCTGAATACAGGCATTCAATACCTACCAGGATGATCTAGTGGTACCCCAAAGGCAAAGGAACCAACTGAGATTTCCCTGGGTTATGGCTGCAGATACGTTAAATATACTTCTCTGGTGAAATCCCAGAAGGAAATGTATTGCTGCAGCATTTGTCTCCATAGCATGTAGCACATAACCCCCTTGTTACAAACTGAAAGCCTTGGCCCCTTGGCAGAGCACAGGCAGGGTGAAGGCCAGCAGGTGAAAGGAGAAACACCAAAGGAAGGTAGGGTAAACTGTGCAGGGGTAGCAAACTGTGGACTGTAAGTTATGTAGCCTAAGAACATATGGTCTGGCTTCTGTGAGCAATTCTTTTTCCCTGATACTTTTGGCTCCATAGTTTCTTATTTCTAATGCCATATCATTCAGAGCGGGTTGACAAACAGGTTTAACACTTCAAAAAGAAAACCTCAGCTTTTCCAAAGCAGTTACAGTCCTTATTTCTTCTCTCTTCCACGTACCTGAAACCATGTTTAAAAACGGCTGAGTGGTAGGTAGTCTAGGGAAAAAAAGAAAAAGGAGAAAGTGGAAATGCACAATAGTGTAATTGTCAGTATCAGGAAAATCAGATGATTTGGAGGTGGGGATTGGTGGTGAAAAGAATTTATTCCTTTTTAAAAGAAAATATTTTACAAAGAAGAAAGCAGAAAGTCAAACCAATTCCAATGCTTTACACTGGGATAGAGGAACTGTTAAAGTAGCTTAAACCACTATTGTCCTTTCTTTCTTTTTCTTTTATTTCTCTGTTAGTTTTGATAATGTACCCCACAAACTTTAGATTAAAAATCTGTACTTTATAATATTATTTTACTCTGTACATCAGGTTTTGTGTTAAACCTATTAATAATTACTGATATTGCTCAAGATATAAAACCAGATTTTTCTTTTATACACAGGGTCATCCTCTGATCTCATTCTTGATTTATATACACATAAATCAGTGAGTCTCAGCTGAACTGGAGAAGTAAGGGAGCTGTGCCCAATGTCAGTCAGGCAGCAGAAGAAAAACTGTTAAATTGCTCTTTCAGCTGCCCTGTAAATCTGTCCTGTAAATTATTACATCAAAGTCCCAGGAAGCTGCAGTGGTCAGAATCTAGTCTCGAGTTTGTGGTGAGGGATAACGAGTCATCCTGTGATGGCCAGGATGAGTGAATGCTCTATAGGCTTTTGAGTTGCCTATAATTCACCTCCCAGACAGGTTAATACTACTTCTTTTCTAATCCAAATCAGAGCCACAGGCACAAAGATCTGTTTTCTACCCTGTGTGATCTTCTCTCTGTTGCAAGGCACAAGAACAGCCTGCACTGCTCTCCTTTCTGGTGGTTTTTCCCAAGGGCTTTTCTGGGCTTCATTTGCTCAATCATGCTTTCCTTTCAAAGACATCTAATTTCAATTGAATGTTCTGGCAGATTTGTTACTCCAAATCTCCTCCTGTGCACTCTAACTGTGATGGTTCAAAAACTCTGTCTCATGCAGGTGCTGTTCATCGTTGTATGTCATATGCTGGGAAAATTTGTAACTGGTGGATAACCTTCTACCCTCAACACAACTCTTTCAGGTTTCTGCTCACTATTATGCCCAGAGAGACTGATTTTGTTTCTCGATGTTTGTACAGTCTGTGATGATGTTGATGCTTCAGAATGTTTCTTTGCCACAAATGCTGCAAGTCCTGCTCATCAAATGCTTTTTCTGCTTTATCTACCTCTTTCTATAGATTCCTGGTAAACATCAGGCTTAATGTTACCAAGCAAGTCTAGGTCTTCACAGTAGTTGACCTTCCAGCCATTAGGGTTTATATTGCCTGTGCAGTTCTCCCTTTTATATTTACTTCATAGCTTATTTTCTACAGCCAGAAGTGGGTACAGAAACAAAAAATGGATTACCTTTCATAGATAACCACTGTTTTCCACTTACAAATCAAAGAGGGATCCTCACTAAACATCATAAATTTTATACTAGGGCAGAAAAATGAGGCCAAGAATTTTACTTTGATTTTTTGATTACAACACTTTAGAAATTTAAAATAACTTGGGAGAACTGTCATCAGCAGTCATCTCAGGATTGCCACACTTCAGAAGCGATGTGAATTTTAGGGCTTTGTCTTACACGTCTTGTTTACAGTTTTTAAGGTGACTGCAGCTGGTTTTGGATATGCAGAAGTTTATAATAGCACTTAAAAAAAAAAAAAAGTGCCTTTAATGCAGCAATTAAATATCTACTTCTGCAATTTCCTTGGAAAAAGAACCCAGATATTTTATTTCACAACCAGTCTGTTAATGTTACTTTTTGATTATTTTAATGAACTAACATAGTGGTCTTTATTAACAGACCACTTCATTATGGTTTAAAAAAATATAAATTTATATGTATGGTGCATTATATAAAACAAGTTCAGTAAAGTCACATCAACATTTGAGCATACTTACAAAGCAAATTATGCAAGACTATTGCAGAGGAAAGCACAAAGGTAGCAACATAAGAAATCTGATTATGAAAGCATCAAATTCAGATAAATTGGGCCATTTCAAAACTGTACTGTACACAATTGTACAGGATGAATGTCTCTCTTTCTCTTCCCTCCCCCCTCCCCTGACTTCAGAGCAATAGTACCCAGGAAAGACAGGATCAAAACTACTTAAAGTTCAGTGACTATGCTGTACCTTACTGCCAGGTAATCAGTCCTCCTCATCAGCCAGCTGTCTGCGATTACAAATAACTAAGAGGTAGTTCTATATGATGGGCAAGAAAAAGGCCAAATTTCCCTTTGCTGCCTTGGGCACGTCACATCACTGTTGAATCCTCTTGCATCCTATGAAGGACCATGGTACAGGCACACAGTGTCTGTCTGTCTGTCTGTCTCACTGTGCATTAAAGTTACCTCCTCACCCTTCTGCATTAGAGGTTGCAAGAATTTTGACCCAAAGCCAGGGACTTCCTGCCAGTGGCCACAGTTTTCACATGGAATCTGCATAAATTGATCTAAATACAAGAGCCTGTCCCTCATTTTAAATAGAACTGCCAGTTCTAGATCAGTTTTATTTACATCAAATCAAGCAAAACTCTGCTTTTTGTCTGAGAGTTAATGACTTTCATCCAGATGGAAATTCTTACCTCTGAGTTATATAAAACCCTATAAATCGGTCTTCTATAATATAAATACTTACAGACGTGTGGCTTCTGTGCAGTGATGTTTCCAGGTAATGCCAGCAAAAAGATCAGCTAAATATCACAGAAATGACAAAACAGTGCTCAATGGTGGATATGGGCCCCTTACAAAGCCCTGCAAGGAGATACCAGACGGAACGCTGGAGTTAAGAGATGTTTATTTTTAGGCTCTTGGTTTTTAAGGAGAGCAAAGGAAATGAGAGGGGAAAACAGTGTCAACAGTTCACATAGACTCACTTTTCATGTTTGGGAGAAGCTGAGCTAGACTGAAACTATAACTATGATGGGATTTAACAGTAGACACAATAAACAATCTATACCCATAACAAGGAAGGTCACTTCTAGGAGGATTTGATCTAGTGAAACTTGAAAAATATGTTCATTTTTGCCCAAAAGACAGGGGCTGGCATGGCAGCTTGGGGACCACAACTGTAGTTGATCCTAAGAGGAAAAAGAAAATGTTCCATAGAGTTCCAATTGACTTTAAAAGAGAGAAGCATTTGAAGGACTCTGCAGTGCTGTTCCCGGTTCAGCAGAAGGAAACCTCTCACATAGGGCTGCTTTCATCAGTAGGTGTTACCGCAGTCAACACAAATTACTGGAAGAGAATAGGTCAGAGGCGGATGGAAGTGTTACTATAACAGCAAACTAAAACTGGAATAAACAGAGCTTAAAACCCCCAAAATACAGTTTTTCTCTAGAATCCAGGGTAGTTTTAAATAAAAAAACAAACAAACAAACAAACAAACAAACAAACAAAAAAACAAACAAGAGAAGTTGCAAAGAGGTGTCACAAGGAATTTTTTTCCCAGGATGTTGGTCTCCATCAGCTATTTTGTTGCATTGTTGATTAATGTAATTGAAGTATATATAACTGAATCGGAAAATGAAATAAGACTTCTTTAGGGACCCATTAATTTCTTAAGGATAAAGTGTTTGAAGGTTCAAAGGCTTCATTAAATCTTATTTTAAATTTAAAATTTCCATTGCCAAGGGATTGATAACCATTCTTGGTTTAACTTTGTCAAACAATAAGTTGATCCCAATCCTTTCAAAGTTTTATGGTGATGTGCATATGATATTCAGCTAATTATAAAAAAGAGGTGACTGTCTTCTATACTCAAGGAAGGCTATTTCAGAAAGTGTCTACAAACATTCCTTCATATGTTTGAAATCCTGGAAACCATAGCCCTTGTATCCAATATCACAAGTCACAGTATTTGGAAGTATCATAATAATTTTTCAATATGTCTACTGATAATGAAAATTGCTTAATATCACACATGACAATATTCTGAGGTATGTGAAGTACTGGATAGTAACATAATTTCAGGTTACTCAATAGAAATTACATTACCCTGAAAAAGCTCTTGAGGCAGGCTGAGACTTCTGCTTTTCTGCTGAACTGTTGTGTTTTTGTTTTTTTTTTTTTTTTTTTAATGTGCTCATTACCCTGACACATTTCTCTCTCTTCTAACTGACCTCATGGTTTGCATGTGTTCTGGAGCAGGAACAGCCTTCTCTTACAGTGGGACTTTCATTGTCAGCAGCAGCTTTACAGCATTCCCAACATATCAATAAATAAAGGGATACTCTATTTGTCTTATTTCCAGAATACACTGGCAAACGGGATCAGTTAATGCATATATACACACATACACACTCTCAAACAAAAGATTTCTTCACAAAAAATGTTGTCAAATAATTATCTTGGGTTTTCAGAATTTTGATCTTTCAAAGAAAATTTGGATACTTACGTTCCAACATTTTTTTTTTGTAATTTCAGGTTAAAATTGCTATCTTGCTGCAAAAAAAAAAAGTTAAAACTACTATCTTGTTTCATTAAAACAAAACAAATTTGTCAAAATCAAAATGATTTGTTATTTCTGTTTTGGTCATAACTAAAGGCTTCAACCGTATTTCCACATCGAATCAAAATGGTTTATTTGTTATCTTACACCTCACTCAGTAGGACTACAGTTCACTCTACCACTGAGTAATTAAAGGAGGGTCCTTCAAAATAAAAGTATATTTGGTGCCTTGGTTAGATTTTTCAATCTGAAAAAAATAGTGCTGTTTACTCTTGAATTTCTACTCTCCAAATGTTCTAAAATGGAGCTGTTATTAGTGATAGTGAGATGAGATTGGCATGAGCTGCAAAATATTTTTCTGCCCTCCAATTTTAGATTAATATTGTGTACTGTCTCTCTTATCTGATATGAATGGATTGGCTTTTTGAGGCAGGAGGATATGAGGACAGCAGTGAGCCAATGACATAAAATGTTGGCAATACTCAAGGTTTTATTATGAGTCTTAAAAGTTTGATATTTTTCTTAGAGCCTTATTTGTGGAAAGAATCTGGCAATGGCAGCCCAAGGTCCCATTTTAGGAAAAAAATTGTAGACTTTATGATTGTAATCACTGGCATGACTGGAAAATCAAACCCAGAAGGCAAATAAAAGGCATCAAAATATGCCATTTTGAAGTAACAAAATTTAAAGGCTCTCTCCTGAATCTAAACATCAATTCATTATATCTTTCATGCTAGTGATGTCAGTCAAAGTGGCTTTGTACAAATGGATAGGAGATGGAGAGAGCCATGGAGAAAGCCAGCAGCACCTGCCAGGGTGCCAATGAAGGAGCCATCTCACACCAGCAACTCCTCTCACCACTTCCATGCACCAGAAACACTTAATGTTTTTATATTTTGGGGTTTCTTTCCATCCAAACAGGCTAGAAACTGTTATTTAAGTCACTACAAGCTGAGAGCCTGAGGAAGGCAACACCCCTGCACGTATTTCCTGGGAAGCCTCCCCATCATCCAGAGGTGGAGGGAGACAGAGTAAGTCTTCTAAGATTCGTTAAATAGGCAAAGTTATTGTTTGCAGTCAAAAGCTGCTGTTTAAGATTTCATGAGTTATTTATCTAAAGTCAAGCAAAAAAATTCAGGTCATCTCCTTATCTTGCTTAATTTAGGTAGGCAACTCTTCAAAAATATTTTCCTCCTGGAATCATCATCAACTTGTGTACTGAATCAGGAAAAATGAGAAAGTGGGAAAGTGTGAACTTGGTTCATCTGACATTTTAGATGAATCTGTCATGGCAGGATATCCCACAGTGTTTTCCAATCCCCCAGTGCTGTTGCAAGACAGACATCTCACCTGATGACTCTCACAATAAGATACACAGCAGGTTGAAGGGGGAAATTATTCATTTCACCTATGGAAGAAAATTTAAAACCTCATCACAGGCTGCATGTTGTGCTCAGGTTTTCTCCATTTTTCCTCAACAATAGCCATGTATCATCAAGTTCACTGGGATAAATTATAGCCAGTTTCCAAAGCATAGCCCCCAGTTCACTGAGGAGTCAATGACTGTCTTGATGAGTTACTCATCTTCCCTGTTAGCCTTCTGCAATGAAGATCATTTGCATGGATCGCTGTGTCTGTAGTGACAAAACTATAGAGGTGTACAATAATACTTCCTTGCTACAGACAGCTTATGGTGTAAACTAAGTGAATGCATACAACTATGCTGCTATTGCCAGCATAGCAACAGGCTGGGGGGAAATTTGAGAGAACAGAAGGAAATACTGTTCCTAGAAAATATGTGTCTCAAAGAGCAAACAATGTATTTCTCTAATTCCTCATAAATCTTTCAGGTTAACTCTGACACCAGTGAGGCTGCTGCTGAAATAAGTTAACAAGAACACAGGAAAAAAATGTCTTTTGCATTTGGAATTTCAAGGAAACAAAACCAGTGGAGTTTTGGCTAGGTACAATTCAGTCCTCTGCCTACTCTCACAGCACAATTAAGTCGATACAGGTTCATGCTACTGCTGGACTGGTGAATCAGCACAGTTTTGGGAGCATGAACTCATTTCCGTTTCACCTCAAACCCCCAAAATAATGTTTATAAGTTTAATATCTGCAGAGACTGAGCTCATATGGCTCCTGCAGGCTGGGATGGGAAGAGATGAGGGAGAATCTACTAACGGAAGGGCAGAGGGCAGAGGAGAGATGCACATGGATGGTGGGGAGAAGTAAGCGGAGTGCAGCTGTAATGTATACATCCATATGAACAGCAGTGCAGCTGCAGCTACGCCAGAGCTTAGGCTGATGCCCACTAAACAGCCTGTAAGCCCTGTCTCTGTTATTAACAGGTAGAACTGTATGATCTCTGGGTATTAGCACCAGAAGATCAATGCTTGCTCTGGGTTTGACTATGCCCAGATACAGGGCAGGCAGAATAACCCATGTGTTTTTCAGGTATCTGGGAGCTGATGGATGCTGCCTTGCTATGGCATGTGGTGAATGAAAATACACAAAAGCCTTCATCTATTCTAGTGCTAAGTCTACTTTTACATCTTGAATCTCTTCATTTGGCACTGAACATAAAAAGGGACAACTCACAATTATATTCTACAGGATAGTAATCTCTAGGTGATGCCAGTGGTAAGATGCCAGTGTTTTCAAGCACCCCAGCTACAACCCAAAAAAGGTTGTCGTTCTGCTTTTCTTTCTCACAGCTCAAGTGTCAGTGTGCTTACCCAGATTCCAGGAAACCAAGATGCGGGATCCTTTGAACAGTTTTAAACCCATTTTGTCAGAGATTCACCATCCTTTTGGTGAGGGTCTTCATTTCTTCTAAAACTTGAACATTCATGAGGTAAAAAGAAGAATTTGGTGTCCTAATGATCCCAGTCCCAGTGGACCACTTGCTATTTATATTAGATATCCATCAAAGTGGAGGTGGAATCTGAGTCTCCAACAGCCAACCTGTGAAGCTTTAGTGGCTTTCTCAAATTTGTGCTGTATTCTGGCCTGGTATCCCTCATAGATTATCAGGGCAAAAGGATAAGAAATTTGGTGGCATAGGTATCGGGGTTCAAATGTTCGAATGTTGTTGCCCAGAGAAGTTGTGGATGCCTCATCCCTGGAAGTGTTTAAGGCCAGGCTGGATGGGGCTTTGAGCAACCTGGTCTAGTGGGAGGTGTCCCTGCCCATGGCAGGGTTGTTGAACTCGATGATCTTTAAGGTCTCTTCCAACTCTATGATTCTATGAAATCTCTCTCAAACAGAAAAACCCAGAACTAGGGTCTTCTCAATCCTCACTGATCACTGAATGGGTGGAATAGAGGCTCAGCATGGTAACTAGTCACAGCCTATGTACACCCTACTGTGGATGTAGTCCTTTAAGGTAGTTCTTACATATTGGTGGTTTTTAAGCTTGCTAAAACAGCACCATCTGTGATCTATACTATTCTAAGCACTTTAATGACTTTTGGCTAAACCTTCATAGCTAGTAGTGAAATTGCCAAATGTTCCATAAAACAAATATGCAAACAATTTGCTAGTTAATCATCTATCATAGATGGACATACACAGCTGCTGAGATATATAATTGCTGTTTCATCAAGGTTGGTACTTTATTTACATAATTCCCTTACTGATTTTAACAAAGATTTTTTTTTTTTTT
>VZRU01010999.1:0-70904 GCA_013398155.1 Pedionomus torquatus | reverse complement strand
TTTTTTTTTTTTTTTTTTTTTTTGAGAAACACAGAGAGTGAAAAATGCTAATATGATGTCTCATTAAATGCAGCATATTAAAGAGACAGTTCTGGTCACAGCTGGTGGATAACAATAGCAATTTTCTTTGATGTATTTTTAAAAATAATTGAAATATATACATCTGCATATTTATATTTTTATATATATGCATATATGTGCATGCATTATTATATACTTATGCAAAATATTTGTATGTCAAATAGGCACATAAATGTTTGTGTTAGCACATCTGTTAAAAGTTCAGAAAATAGGTCTTTTCTGCAAGCAAGAAAGATAAAACATAAGCAATAAAATATAAATCAACATTTTTTCTTTGATTGTGTTCAGTATTTTTGACTAAAGAGAGTATCAGCTGCAGATAGAATCCAAGCCATACAAATTAATGTTTTCTGGAAAAACAAATTGAATGGTTTAGTGGTGTGGTTTTTCTGTTGGTTTTGGTCTTTTTTTCTGAAAAACCCCAATTAAGAATGGAATCTTACTTATTATCTTACTATCTTACCTTACTCATGTTTTCTAGCAAAAGTGTGAGAAAATAGCAATTGACAGCTTTCTGATTTTGTGTCTCCTTATCTTTGTCAAGCTCTAGAAAGCTGATGAAATTACTCTAAGCCTTGAAAACTTTAATGCTAAAATGATAGCTACCACAATGGTAGAAATAATACTAGCAAGGAGAATACTTGCAATAGCCAGGGCTTCTTTCCTTGTAATGGTTTTTTTTTTTTATTATTTAAATGGAAGCCCACTCATACTAACTGAATATTGACAGTATTTCAATCAGAGAAACAAGGTATGGAGAGTAAGAAAATATAGATGTGGTTTGTAAGTTAGGTTGGTTGGGTTTTTTTGAAGTTTTGTTTGCCTGCATTTGCTTTCTTTTCTTTGCTCTGTTTTTTAGATCCAGGTATGAAAGCTGGGAACAGGTTCTAGAATAAGACTCCTCATTACTTTGTCTGTAGTTCCTGACTGCTTTTTCCTCTTAGGTTGAAAACTTAAGAAATTAAGAAATCAGCTGAATCTGATTTCTGTACATGGAGATCATCAATGTTTCACTGGCTTTCAGTCATTATAACCTGACCTGAATTTAAAAAAACGGTTGAACAGAGGGTACAGGGTCTTCTATCCTACTCTGGTGTTTCCACATACCTAACTTTAACACGCTTATCTCTAAATTATGTGCCAATAAGGCCAAGCATTCGGCTCTACAAAACAATGCCAGAGCTGGCTCAGCTTGACTTTAATCTGGACTCTTGGGAAATATTCTTCATGATGGTCTTCAACAGTATGATTGTTCTGTTTGTTTTCTTTCCATTAGGTCTATAATTCTACTTACTACTGCTCCTGTCCCAGGCACTCCTGAAAATTTGGGAGTTTTCTTTACCACCTCCCTCTGATGTCATGAAAATGTCACCTCTCCCGACAAAAGTTTAGAGACCATTTTATATGGTCATTAACATTATGATTGCATTTTCTATATATATAAAAAAAAAAAAAAAAAGCTGCTCTTCTTGACCTTTTTTTGCAATGGAAAGCATTTGTGATTCATGGCAACCCTGATATGGAAAATGAGAACCATAGACTGAAACTGTCCTGCAGCACCTTGTGCTGGGATACCTTTTCCATGACTAGATGAAGCAATCCTTCACAGTCCCTCCGCCACTCACCATCTTTCATCCTCTGAGAAATTCCCATCCTCTGCTCTGAATAAGTCAGGGTGCACAGAGAAAAATGGGCATGTAGTCACTTCTTTTAGGGCTCTATCCTCTTACATGGGTAGCAGGAAGCCAAAAGTAGGTGCATAACATAACCTGAGTCACATTTCCTCTTTTCAGTGCTTGACTTTGCAATCTTGGCGTTCTTTTAATAATAATCTAATTTAATTTTTTCTCTTTTTAAAAAAGGCCAAGCTGCAAATGTCGAAACCATGGTCCTGACCATCTCAGGAGGGAATATAACTCCAAGTTTCTGGTAGTGGGTTACTTGAAGCAAGGGATGGCAATGGCGTGCTGTTTAAGCCATCTCCTGCAAGGACTGCCATACTGTTCTTATGAGTGGTTTTGCAGGTATTTGTTGATAGCAGACTGTTGAGGCTCAGATCTCGGGTCCTGTGCTGGGGAAAGTATCTTACTGACTAGTGCTCTCCTTTCATCCTTCCCCCCCATTTATCTATGGCACTTCTGCTGCTGTCTCCTGCCGCTTGTCTTCTTCCTCTTCTGATTCCACTTCTCATTAGGAAGAACTGACACAGCCAGCAGCTGCAGTCATGGGAAGGACTTCTTCATCCAGTATGCTCTCACATGCTGGGGCTTTAAAACTGCAGAGCTGGCAGTCACAGCAGTTTGCATTGCTGAGCCTCCCAGACCCCATCTGAACTAGTCCCTGCTGGGCCCACATGGACAAAACTGTTTTTTTCTCCCCTTAACCTCTTTCTTGGAGCCAGGAGAATTACTTTTGCTGAAAGTTTCTCCTAGAAAAACAGCCAGACCCAGAGACTCAGCATGATTTTCTTCTTTTAAATTCTTAGAGATAGTTAAACAGTAAAAGTTCTAGGCAGCTGCAAATAAGAACTTCAGCAATCTCTAACAAATAATTGGAGTGAGAGCGCATCTCTCCTGACCTGTCCAAGATACCAGGTACTGAATGATTTATGGACTACCTTCAGGAGTAAATCCTCAATATAAGGCATGGACTTATGGATGTGAATTTACAGGTTTTGCAGACAAAATGTTCAGGTTTTTTATTTTTCTTCATAAGTCAATGATTTCATTCCTTTCAGCTTGTCAAGCAGTAATACGGACTTAAACCTTTGAGTCCTATCTCTTTTCTTCTTTTCTTAAGCCAGTGGGTCAAATTTTGTCCTTTAATGCACCCACCAAGTTCCACTAACATCAGCTTTCCTCCAGAGGATGAAATAATATGATTCAGTCCTCGAAAGCAAACCTCAGAGTCAGAGGCTTTTATAAGCATGCTTCTTAGACCAAAGGCTTTAGCAGGTGGATTCTAAGGATTTTGTTATGAGGAGCTTGACATGGAGTGGAAACTCTGAGCCATGGGGACCTGCCCTTTCTCTCAGCCAGGCTGTCATCAATGTGGCAGATGCTGAACTGCAGGTCCTCTGCCTTCGTTCCAGCTGATATTGACAGTTGTTACCAAGTAGGCTATGAAACAAAAGCCTTTCAGCAAATATCTTTTACACTAAATATTTTTTCTAGAATTAAACTGTGGGTGAGGTATGTAAGAAAAAGAAACTCACTAGAACGCACTAAGGAAAGTGTGTTCATGATAAAAGAAATTAAAATATATATAGGGTATTTAACTGTTCTTATATGGTAATAAGGGAAAAGACTACTTTATAATCAAAGCCATACACTGCATTGCATTCTTGCATACTAGACTGTTGCCTAAATGAAGAAAAAGCAACTTAAAAAAATGCAGTGATGTCGTGGTTTCAGCCAAATTTACCAAAACCTGANTCTGGAGTCAGGAACGCTCAGGTCAGGATCAAAGGCAGACAAACAGGCAGGGTCCTCCTTGGAGGTCGGCCATCGAAGGAGAGTTGACCTTTTGATCCCTCAGCTTTTATACTGAGCATGAAGTGGATGGGATGGAATACCCCGTTGGTCAGTTTTGGGTCACCTGTCCCGTCTGTTCCTCCTTGCAGGTGGGACCCCTTTATGCTTTTCCATTTCCGACCCTCCAACAGGCAAATGACAAAAATTATCTGACCTTGGTTCTTCTAGCAATAAGTATAAACAAGGGCCTCTCTGCATACCATCCCTAGGTATAATCAGGTCTTATCACTGCAAGACGAAACAGCTCTGAACAATGTGCTGTTAATTTCAGAGTTTAGCTAGTTAGAAGAGGCCTAGCTAAGAAAGTATAATTGTAAAACAGAAAATTGGTTCATTTTACCTCAAACCAGGACAAGTGGGCTATTACCCACTTATAGACTCTACAAACTTCAAAGTATATTTCTGCTACTTTATGAGGGCTGATTTTACATGAACCACTTTTAAGCAGTTATTTATTATTGTATGCACCTGTCTTCAGAAAGTGAAAAATAGATGCTAACGTTGATCATACCATAGCTACATATGGCTATTGTCAACAGGAATTTTCTGAGTCTTACTTGTCATTAATATTAAAAATTACACTTTCTTATCTGCCAGATCCTTTCTGTTGTTTACAGTAATATCAGTTTTCTACACATCCTACATTCTTGTAGTAGCTTAGTAAAGGTCAAAATGGCACCAAAAATTCTGTTTTTCTTTGTAAGGCATGAGGCATATTCTGTTAGAAAGGCTTTTTAGACCTGTTGATGAAAATGTTTTTGCAAGTTTTCATGGTGTTTCTTCTGAGAAGTGACTATTCTGTACTCTACACAGAAGTGTTTGGCAGTGTGAAGTGGACCATCAGCTGACGCAAAGAGATATAGCTTCATGAGCATTCTGGAGCAAGGCTGATTCCTCTTAACAGTGAATCTTGAATAAGTACATCCAGTATCAGATCATTGTAAGTCTTCTGAAAAGCAGCCAACATTGTTTCTTTTTCACTGTTATCCTGGTTTCACTTGGGATAGTAGTAGTTTTCTTTCTAGTGGTTGCTGTGTTTCAGATTTGCTATGAAAGAAATGTCAATAATGCATATTGTTTTAGTTGTTGCTAGGTGATGTTTATACTACTCAAGGACTTTTTTCAGCTTCCCACAGAAGTTGGCAAGGAGCATAGACAGAACAATGGAATGCCTGATGAAACGTTCCATACCATAGACGTCATGCTTAGTATATAAATGGGGGTTCAATGGGGGGTGAGGATCCACAATCATTGCTTGGGGTGGGTTGGGCAATCAATTCACCAGGTGGTGAGTGACTTGTGCTGTATTACTGTCTGTTATATATTATTTTGCCATTATTAGCCATTACTATGATTACGATTATTATTATTACCAAGATTATTTTCCTTTTTCTGTTATTGTTGTATTAAACTGTCTTTATCTCAGTCCATGAGTTTTGGTTTTTTTCCATTTCCTTTCCCCTCATTTTCTCTCTTCCCTTCTTCTGGAGGGGGAAGAGAGAGAAATGCGTGAGTAGCTGCATGGTCCTAGCTGCTGACTGGGGTTAAATCACAACAACAGAGCACAGCAGAAAGAAAAAGCACTTTCTCTCTTCTAAGGAACAGCACTGTTTGCATTAAATCATTTTCACAAGTAAGTGGTCAGGCCAGGACAGTGCCTGTTTATGGAAGTTTCACTGTTAGTCCAGACAAATCACAATTTTGATCTGAGAAGTTGTCAGGCAGTGTCTGTCCTCTAGGCATGTTTAGAAGTGCCAAGTTGCATTTGTCATGCTCCTCCTTTCCCTGACTATGCAGTGATGTTTGCTGATGGGGAAAGGGCTTTTCTGCAGCTGAGGAGTTGCTCGCTGGTGGCAGCCCTTTGGATTCAGGTCCCCAGGAGCAGCGGCACTGCACGGTGCCTCTTCTACTCTCCATCACTCTCCTTGCACATAAAGGAGGTGGAGGCCATGCTGCAAGGGGACACAGAGTAAGACCAAAGTAGTATCAATGCTGTGCAGCCATGCAGATGTCTGTATTTCCTTCACCTGGGAGAGAATAGGAGGGTTCAAGGGGCCTCATGAAGAAATAAAGATGTACGCAAAGCCCTTGTTAAAGCAACTGCTGAGAAGGGTCATGTTGCATTGTTAGCTACCTACATGGTAGGAGGAGGTGAACACAGATTTGTGACCACCAACCCACATTTGTTGTGAAGGGTCCTGAAGGAACTAACCCCATTGTTCTCCTTTTTTCTTTCTTTACTCTAGTCTGATTTCTAGTCAGTCCCCTTCTATGGTTCCTACCTCATAGGCTTGATTTTTTCAAAATGGCAACTTTAGCACACTACAGCAATTCAGTATTGCCTGCCCTGGCTTGAGTTGCCAGCAAGTGTGAAATGGATCATGGAGTATTATTGTTCTGGTCTGAGAGAGCCCATAACAATTTATTGTTGTTTAGACAACCACTCTGTCACATGATGACCCCTCCCCACCTGGAAAGGGGAATCAGGGAACACAAAGAAACACGAGGGTTGAAATATAAATAGATTTAATAGACTAAATAATTAAAAATAATACTATAGAATGAGTATTAACCCAGATACCGATATAAGATATACAAGAATTATACTGAGCCAATTATATCAGTAGGACGCTGTGCACTGCCAGCAGGGGACAGCAAAGGTGGGACAGTACA
This sequence comes from Pedionomus torquatus, assembly GCA_013398155.1. NCBI lineage: Eukaryota > Metazoa > Chordata > Aves > Charadriiformes > Pedionomidae > Pedionomus > Pedionomus torquatus. Next base: position 64,617 of record VZRU01010999.1, on the reverse strand, counting down.
AGCGCAATGGCTTGGGGAGGAATGGAAGGCCTCAGGGGTCTAGCACCAGGGCAAGGAGTTCTCTGGACCATTGCAATCAAGGGAGAGAGAGCTACACAGCAAACTTTTCTAACTTATATTGAATATGACATTCATGGTATGAAATAATCCTGTTGGCCAGCCTGGATCAAATGCCCAGGTCTTGCTCCTACTCATCCCTGTGCTGGCAAGGCTCAAAAACACTGAGAATCCCACATAACCTACCTGGCTATAAAGTAAACATTTTCGTTAATTCAGACACTAGAGTCTTCTAAAAGTGCAATTAGTGCATTAGAAGGAAAGTTAGTCTTGTGTCACTCAATCAGGAGAATTATGAAAATGTCTCAGTTTGAGCCCAAACAGACCAAAGGAAAAGAAATGCAGGGGGAAAAAAATTCTGGTGCACTTGTATCAGTTCACTCATCCTCTGTCGCAGTGTAATAAACACATTGCATGTACAAGTAGGACAGCAATACAACCTCTTTCACACCATCCACACTTCCCTCTTTCCTCTGTTGCATGTGTCTGTGTGCCCAGGTAAGCCACGGTCCCTTGGTCCCTCCAGGGACACACTGTGTCAGCAGTATCAGAATTGGTGTTGCAGTTACTTTAATGGGTTTAAAAACCATCTTTTATTTTCCTGTTCCTTCTGTACTTCCTGGTTAGGGATTGAATCAGAAGTACTGAAATGAGTCCTCAGAGATTTCCAGTAACACACTGATGCCTTTCCAAGGCTTCACTGCTAGTAAGAGCCAGAGGACGTTTGGGACAATATCAATGTTTAAAGATTCTTGAGATAGCTGAACTGAATTTGTCAACCTGAGCACCCTTGTGTTCACTGCAACACCTGTCTATACAAAGACACTTTTAGCTCTCTTACACACGTGACTTCTTATATATTGTCAGTCATTTTGGCATACCTCTTGCATTGGAAGACAGAAAAATTGGCTTTGATCATGTGGTATAGTAACATTTTTTTAAAATGGGAAATTAAGGAAACAAAAGGCAATGGGTGTGACTCACTTAGATGCAAACATCTAAAATAGGTCAGAGCTGTACCTGTGCCGATTGCCCTGAGCTCCCTTGTTAGTCTTGGGCACAGTCTACCTCACCATAAAGCAGGCATCAGAAACCAGCCAGCTCATCAGGTTCCAGCAGTGCTCCTTTCTCCCTGTTGGCCACCAAGGCAAGACAGGGTGGCTAGCTCAGAGGTGCAGTGTAGGTTTACACAGTAAGATGAGCTGAATCCTAAAAAAATAGAATTATTGAAAGTTGTCTTGTGGTAATGAACATGGTGAGCCAGTACACTGAGAAGCAATTAATAGCAATTCTTTGGGGATTTATTTTCTGTCCCTCCCCTTTTCTTTTTTCCCATCCTAAGGTATATGGCTGTAAACAGAGATGAGTGGTTGAGTGCCTGAAGCACATACTTACCTTATCAATGTCATCTCACTGAAGTGTACAATTAACTTCTGTTTCAAAAATGCCAATTGATTGTAATTTCCTCATTGTGGCTGAACAAGTGCAAAGCATTTATTAATTTTTGCACTGGCATAAACAAGCAGTTAGCAGTCATAGATACTCCATTAATTTTCCAGTTGGTGGCAGAGGGAGAGAGATATCTTCCTAAAAGGCTCATTTGGAAACATTAGTTAATTTCAGCTCATGCAACACAGATTTTCTCTTTGCTCCCTTCTTTCCCCCTTTGTGAACTTCATTATTTCCCCATAGGATTAAGGGGTTAGGGATCTGGTGGTGCTTCAGGTCTGGGTCACGGCAGCAATCACAACCCTGTATATATATTTTAAATTCTGGGGTTTTTTGATGGTGTTATCTAAAATAAAAAGATAGTAAGTACATTCTCAAAAAAAAGTAGCTACAGAAGGCTATGAGCTAGTAAAATTTAAGCTCTTTTTTTCTTAGTAAACACAAAATGGAAATTATTTAGAGGTTACATGTATTCTATAAGAAAATATCTTTTGTGGTCACTAAAGGCAAGAAAATAGACAGACCTTTGGCAGTAATTGCACTCTCTCAGATGCTCTAGTCTTGTCCAGCAGCTAATAAGGAAAAAGTTGTTCCTAGCCTTAGGTAGCCAGTTAGGTCCAGACTGTGGGGAAAAACCCTTCCAAATGAAGTACTCAGTCCTCTAAAAGTCATTGATCCCAGCCATAGATGGAGAGCTGTGAGCATTTGCTCAGCTGGAGGACACTGAAAGGTCTTGCAAGATGTCTGGCTATCCAAACTGAAGTTAAATGCTGCCTATGTAACATTATTGATTTAAAGATTTCAAAATGCTTTCCAGTGGTAAGATGGATAATCCCTTCCCCTCTCCTTCACTTTTGCACCAAAAAAAGCCTCAAAGACAAAAAATGGAGGTCCAGAGTGTGACCTTCTCCAGCCTGAGTGGTGAAAACAATCATGTTCTCCTGGGTATTATCCCTCTGTAGATGATTTCCTGGTGCTAACCCCACTCTAGTCATGAGGTAGGATTCTAAAGCTGGACAACTGAAATAGAGATTCTATGCTACTGGTGCTAAGCACCAGTTCAAATTTTTAAACACTGAAATCATAGAAGGATCATTCATCATTTTCCTCTTTCAGTCTTAAACCATAGAATCATGGAATCGTTTAGGTTGGAAAAGACCGTTAAGATCATGAAGCCCAACATTTAGCCTAGCATTGCCAAGTCTTTTAAATATCTCCAGTGATGGTGACTCAACCACTTCCCTGTGCAACCTGTTCCAGTGCTTAACAACCTTCATCCAGTGAAGAAATATTTCGTAATATCCAATCTAACGCTCTCCTGGCACAACTTGAACCTGTTTCCTCTCATCCTATCACGTTACCAGGGAGAAGAAATTGACCCTCACCTCACTGCAACCTCTTTCAAGTCCTTGTAAAGAATCATAAGGTCTCTCCTCAGCCTCCTTTTTCTCCAGACTTCCTCAGCCAATCCTCATAGGCCTTGTACTAAGTTTAAATGACTCAAATGTACTGTTTTAATTAATATATTTTAACCACTCCCAAAAAAGCCCTAAGGTATGATACAGAAAAACAATTAGTAAATTATTCAACACTGTCCCATGACTTTGCGCATTAATACATGAAGCCTCTGACTCCGTACAACATGAATATTTTAGTGATTAAGAAGCATTCTGGCATAAATAGGTCAAATGCAGAGCTCTGGAACTTCTTTTGCCATCTGAATCTCTGTGAGTTGGTGGCCTTTCTCTCTTTAATTATAAAATCCCAGAAACTGAAGGAAATAGAGAGAAATACAGAGATGCCTGAAATCCTATAAATAACACAGAAATGCTTGGCTTCTTTGGAGTTTCTGGGGTGTTGTTATGTTCTGAATGGTGCAGGCAGTATTCTTCATGCATTAATAATAAGAGGAGAGACATTAAAGAAGAGGAAATATGTGAATAATACAAGAGACAAGGGAAAAATAATGAAAGCAAATGCTCCTCACCTGATGTTGGGCATGATCATTTTCTCTCTGTGCAAATATATTTCTGGCTTCAGGTTTTGTAATGAGGTAGTAAGTTGCTTATAAGCACTAGTAAAGACAGATTAAGACAGCTGTACTTCCAGATAGCTGGACTTCTGTTTTACATAGTACCACAGAATTAAGCTTTGTAAGATAATAAGTATTTACTATCTCTGCTGTGTTTGGTGTGTCCCTGGTGCGTCCTGGTATTTGGAAAAGCTGCAGTAAAAACAGCTTGAGAAAACAAGTTGCATTTTCCCTGCACTGCTCTCCCAGTCCCACCTCTGTTAGGAGGACTGGTAAAGACAGATAGCAGACAGATAGCAGCCATCAACAACCATGGAGAAAAGGTGCTTCAATCAGTGTATTATACCTGTTTAATAGCTTTCTCTAATGCAGGACCAACATCCTTTTTTATTTGTTCTTACTCCCTTGCTGTCTTATTTCCCTGTAGTGAGAATTCCCAAAGCTCTTGTTGCTGGCATCAGCTGTTCCCCAGAGCTAGGCAGTCAGAATATTAAATTCATCATCACTGGCGTGCCCACAACTCATTTGCAAGTTTTGCCCCCAACTGAGGCACATGTGGACCCTAAGTTCTTTTTCACTTTCCTGCCTTACTCCTACTCCATCTCTGACTTTACTTACCTCAGGTGCAGAGCTACCAAAGCTAATGGTTATGTCAGGATGTGGGATTAGCACCTATGGGTAATTTTTGCACCTCAGTAGCTTTATTTACATATTAATATTATTTAATTTGTCAGTGAAAATGACAGAGGGAGAAGTCAGGTGAAGAATTTGGCTTCACTGTTCCAAATGTGGTAATTTGAAAATTGCAGTTAAAACTCACATCCACTTTTTGTGTGATGTGATTACAACTCTTCAGATACAGAGCCCTAACGCTGAATTATCCAACTCCATTTTTTAAATTTAAGTTTAAAATATAACCTGCTGATAAACATAACCTAATCTGACTTCAGATACCTAACCGTTATCCTCATTATAAAAATAATCACTATCATCAACATAACATAATGTGCACCTGCAGAAGATCATTCATTTCAATTACTTGAATGTTTATTGGAAGAAGGGATGATTGCACCTGTTCACATCCTCTTCACTGACTTTTAAGGTAGGGGTGATGCCTCTCTTAAATTTATATGGCTGTTAGACCTTCAAGTTCTGGTGATGTCTGTGCATCCCACAGTGGCCAGCTGGAAACTCCAAGGGATCAAATCTCACAGACTCTGTGTGCTATGCAATGTCCCCAAAATGTGCCTGCATCCTGATAACTCAGTGCAACATCTGACACATGCCATGTCATTAAATGATACTTAAAAGCAATAGACAATGCTTACAAAGAAACTCTTATCAGAATAAGAGTTGTCACAGACTTTTGAGAGGGGAAAATATAATTTTCTCCTGTCTTTTTTCTAATTGAAGTTTACAGAAGTGCATATTCCATACTGGACCCATGTGCAGAAATTCTCCCTACATCCTGTTGAATCATGTCCTACTAATGTTCAGTTAGAAGTAATGATTAAATCTTCTCAGAAAAAGAATAAACCTTTTTAATTATGAGAAATCACTCCAGGAAGATATTATGTATGCTGACAGAGACAGAAAAAGAAACAAAATCAAGTATTCCACTTGATCCCAACACAACCACAATCTTTACTTACAATGACCTTCTTGGAAAACTGTGCCATTTTTATTTAGAAATAGACTTGAATTACTGGAATTGACTTTACAGTGCAAAGATTTGGATATTTCCTGCACAATCAGTGAAGGTCTCTGCATTTTCTGTGAGAACAGACAAAGGAAATAACTATTTAATTTTCTTTTGCGAGAGAAGCTTAGTGTATCACCCTGTATTTAAAAGCACTTGGTTTTTAGCAACTACTGAGATTAGATCCCACGCAAAGCATGAACTTTTGCATGAACATTTCTGATTACACATCTTTCATGCTGTGAGAAATGGGCTTAAAGTTTTGCTTCAGATCCTTTGTATCATTTGGTCAAGATATACATCCTGAAAGGCGCCTTGAGATAGCAAAGTCTCATGACTGGCATTCCTTGATATCTTTGTACTATTGAATACTGAGACTGGTCAGCAGATGCTGTCTGAGCAGGGGAGACAAAGGGGATGAAGCAACTAACGCAAGGCATATTCTGGACAATGACTCCTTGGGATGGGAGTGTTAAGTGGTAAAGAGGTTCAAACTGAACCAGGTTAAGCAGTCCGGGAAGTATGTGAGCGCTGACTTCTCAGCCAGTGAGAAGGGAGACCGGAACATAAGCGACCAGAGTGAAATGTATAAAAACTTAAAAATGAAAAGAGAATTTGTGGATCTAGCCTGGAGATGCACCCAATACAATGCTGTTTTGACAATTTCTAATAAACCCTTTTGTACTTTATTTTTAACCTTTGCTTCGATGACTTTGTCCTCTCTTACATTTTACAAGTGAGCTGGCGTTTCTCACAGTGCTCAGTGCAGTATATCAGTTCTCATTTGTGAGTGCACCAACTTCCCAAACCTTGGGCTACATTAACCAGAATGGTATTAATTTGTTTCTCTTTGTTTTCAATGCTGAATGTAGTTTGAGGCATGTTCATTATGGTCTTGATTCTTCCTTGTAATAGGACTGTGCTGACACTAGCCATTGAATTAATGAGAACAGATGTCTTTTTGTATTTTCTTCCTCCTGTTCACCCTGTTCTCCCACCCCCTCAGTCCCTTTCTTTGAGTACAGATCTGTTACTTCTTTGTTCATGAAGAATGTGCTAATTTGCAACCCAATTATCATGTAGTATCAAAGATGTTTGTCAGTTGGTGTTACCTGAAGCTCCTGCTCTTGCTGAAAATACTTTTTTATATGGCTTCTTCAATACAATGCGAAATCTAGTCATTAGTTAAAATAAATACAGTATCTTAAACTGGAGTGTACCATACTTTATAAATGAGATATGAAGGTGGTTTCCAGCTATGGGACATAAATTTGCAAAGGCAAACCAAAATGCACCAATGCCTCAGAAAAGGAGACAAGTGGATGTGCTAATGGAAGTATGATAGCTTAGTTTTCATTCTCTTTTCACTAAAACAGAAATATCAGAAAACTGCATGGATGTCTGTATTTATAAAGTACAACACAGAAAGCTATTTTGATTGTGAATTTGATTACTTTTTGAAAATTTCTAGGACTGGCTAAAAAGAGAGGCAGCATTATTACAAGCAGAAGAAATCTGCAAAATAAGATTGTATCTAATACAAATGATGCAAAAGAGCTAGAGAGTATTATATAAACATCGGATATTTTTCAGTGAATATTTTGTCTTAAGACAATGGTTTGTAAAGAATATATTCAGAATACAAAAATATTACTTATACTACCTGACTACAAATAATCAAACAGAACAATAAAATAGCTTGGAGGTAGAGAGGCAGAAAAACAGTATTTCTGGACAGAGTAAGATAAGAATCGATTCTAGCTGCAACTTATTGGGTTCATATTTTGGGCAAATGTTTATTGGTTTCACTTGTTAATGCTTAGTATGCAGTGTTTTCTCTAGGACAAAAATATTTTCCTGTACCTTGAATAAGAGTCAAAAATAATTTAGAAATACATGGTACTCATAAAGAATATGATCTCTCCTTAACAATCTTTGCCATCTTTATAATCAAATGCTAAAAGGAATTTTTCCACACATTTTTTCTGTGAAGCATTTGTCATTTTTTAATTCCTTCAGTTGAGAATTACTGTCTAAGGATTATGATTAATACCACTTCTTTCTCAATTTAAATCATTATATTGGTGATTAGCTAAAGGAAGCAGTCTAATCATAAAATAGTTGAATCTTAAATTGAGAGAAGAAAACAGTAAGTTTTAAGTTCAAAGCAAAAATTAATGACAGGTGACAACTTCAGAGGTTGACTTGAAGTTATAAGCTAACCTTCCCTTTTTCATCTTCTGTTGCTTCATGGCCTGTGTTTGAGCTTTCTCTGACCTATCTGGACTGAAATGAGGACATCAACATTGTTTTTAATGGACTATTATACAAAATAGTAGAGTTAATATAAAGAAAGGTACACAACCAATGAAGGAGGTAGGGATAAAAGCTGGGGCTCATTTCGGCTTTTTACTGCTCTTTAGAAAGTTCAGGTGAACATAATGTATGCACTGTTTGTAATTACCAGGTGTCCACTGGGAAACTGCTGTGAATATAACCTGGTTTAGAACTGTAGGGCAGCCCTAGATTTTTTGAATACCAGAGCTGGTCCTGAGCCTGTGTACAACAGAGTGGGGTTGGTCACTCCCTGGGACCAGGGACCACTCCCTGGGAGTTTAGACCACATCAGGTTTCACCAGGCTATGTTCTTTGGCTAGCTGCTATCACTTTTTACCAACTACAGAGGAAGACACGGCTCAAGGTTCCATAGAGGAAGCTGCCTCTTTTTCCTGACCTACCCTGGTACAAAGCATAGAGTGGGAAATTTAAAGCCTTGTGTACTCACAGCAACAGCAAACAAACACAGCCCTAGGCTTGGGCATGTCACAAATACACAGTAAATTCAGTCTTTCCAAGGAATAGTCACTGGCAGTTTCTAGTGGCAGCCCTTTATGTACTGGGCTCTTTTCTGGATATGATTTCTTCTATAAAAAGAATAATAAAATATGCATTGTGATGTCTCAGAATTTACCCATTGACAACTTTAGTCCCCAAAATTGTCATCTATCAGAGTATGCATATATTTTCTCTTAATATAAAAGGTTTCAAATTAACATAGAATTTTCAGACCTTACTTGGATAAGGTGACCATTAAAAATCAGAAATAAATATGGCATGCTTCAGATAAAATCCTTTCAGATCCTTTATACTGTAAATATTAATAGCTTTGGTAAAACTACATTTACTGTCCAATTACACTGCAATAACTGTCTGGTGCATACCAGAGAACTGAATACATTACACAGAGACTTAATTGACACTATTAAAGTTTGTACTAATATTTCAAATTAACCATGGGTTTTTTTAACTTCAGAGCTAAACAAACACAGGACAAGGCAGGCATTTCCTTTAGCTCATTTATGACATTTTCCCAAAATTCTGAGCTTTCATTAACTGTAGTTGCTTTTAAAATCTTCTGTTCAGAACATTTCTCTCTTTTTTTTTTTTTTTAGCAAAATTGTTTTAAATAACAGTAAATGCATTTTAGCTGAAATCTCAAGATATCTTCTTAATTTATATAAAAGTACTAAAAGCATTGTGAAAATTCCAGAATTCAGAGTATTTGCTTACTGGTTCCAAGCAGGTTTTGTATTACATAAAACTACTGTATATTTACTGACATGAAAACCAGATACTGTGAGGATAAAGTCCTTCAAGACTGATAGCAATTTATTTAACATTTTCCAATGTTAAACTAAGAAACCGCTATTTAAAATTATTTCTAAAATACGTAAACAATAGATGCCCCTTCCAGTTTGTGCTAAAGTATGTATGAGAGGAAGGAATGAAATAGAATGACAGAAGATGTGATTTACTATGCTTTTTACAGCTGTGGAGAGTATTACTGGGTTATATAAATAAACGACTCACTACAGAAAGTTCTAAATTTTATATGCCAATACAACAAATTCCAACTGTTTTAGCTAAAATTTATGTATATTTTTAGAGGCCATTCTATCATGTCTAAATGTATTTTTCAATTCTTGGAGAAATAAGGAGAGGGGTTAGTAAAATGGCCACCTTAGACTTCCAGAGAGTAAACTTTGACCTGTTCAGAAGACTGCTTGACAAAATCCCTTGGGAGGTTGCCCTGAAGGATACAGGAGTCCAGGAAGGCTGAACATATTTCAGGAGAGATGTCTTCGAGAAACAGGAGCAGGCTGTCCCCATGTGCCAAAAAACAAGTAGGCAGGGAAGGAGACCAGCCTGACTAAATAGGTGCCTTTCTCAAGAACAAAAGGAGAGACAGTCTCTCATGAAGGCTATAAAGGTACAGTGAATCTATGCAGGGAGAAAATTAGGAGATCCAAAGTGCGGATAGAGCTGTTAAGGATAATAAAAAATGTTCCTATAAATTCATTAACAACAAAAAGAGGATCAGGGAAATATCCCTCCCTTATTAGATGCAGAGGAGAATAATGTGACCAGCAGATGGCGGGGAGGTGATTGTCCCCCTGTACTCAGCACTCGTGAGCCCACATGTCTGAGTATTGTGTCCAGTTTTGGGTACCTCAATACAAGAGAGATATCAAGGTGCTGGAGCAGATACACAGGAGGGCAACGAAGCTGGTGAAGGGCCTGGAAAATAAATCTTATGAAGAGAAATTGAAGGAGCTGGGACTGTTTAGTTTGAAGAAGAGAAGGCTGAGGGGAGACCTTATCACTCTCTACAAATACTTGGAAGGACATTGTTAGAGAGGTTGGTGTTGGTCTCTCCTCACAGGTAATTAGCAATAGAATAAGAGGGAATGTCTTCAAGAGGCAACATGGTAGGTTTAGACTGGACATTAGGAAAAGATTCTTCACAGAAAGAGTGGTCAGACACTGGAATAGGCTGCCCAGGGAGGTGGCTGAGTCACCATCCCTGAATGTGTTTAAGAGTGGTTTAGATGTGGTGTTGGGGGATACAGTGTAGGGGAGATCTTTGTAGAGTGGGGTTGATGGTTGGACTCCCAAGGATGTTTTCCAGCCCAAATGATTCTATGATTCTATTACAGGCAGCTCTTTTTATTGATGTTCTTAAACTCAGATTTGAACATTTTGTTGTAATGTCTATCTAATGTCCACAGACATGTATGTTTGAAAATGATTGTCTTAATATAAAATGTTACAGGTCATACATGGTGTTTTCCAGGTAACTGAAACCAGATAGATCACATTTACCAGTTATTAAATTAAGTACGTCACAGTGCTTCAGAGAAAGCTCATCCTCACTCTAAAGGCTGTGAAAACTACATCATCCGTTACAAATATGTATGTGTATATTTCAGAGTACAGCAGTGTGCAGGCTGCAGCAACACATACTGACACAAAACAAGCCTGTACTGGCTGAGAGAAGAGAGTATGTGACCTAAAAGAATAATACTTTGTGTTTTCTCATCTGTATTTGATGTGCTTTATTTTTATTCTCCATGCTTTCCCTTCAGTACACGTCTTTAAAAATATTTTCTTCAATTACTTTACAGTAACTGAAGCAAAAATAATCTTCATTTCTCATACGAATTAATAGCTACCTACCACAGTGCAGTAAGATGTAATTAACATAAAAAAGACTTAATTAATTTCTTAATTATTATTTTAAAAAAGAAGATAAGTATTATGTGGTAGAACATAAATAAGAATCTGTACTTTTCTATACCCTGTTTTGCTGTCAAGGATTGATCTCATTTTTACTGGCTGGATGTATGAAGGAGACATGAATGCTTATGACATCCCACACAACGTATGTAGCAAAACCAAAAAAATAGCTTAAATGGACATCAGTGCTGAGGTCTTGTGACATAATGCTATTTTTATAAAGCTCTGTGTTAATTGTGATGTCTGAAGGATGCATGTGTCCGAGCTTGAGGTAAAATAGAACCAACTTACTGTTCAGTAATTTTACATTTTAGCTAGGTCTCTTCTAACTCTCTGAAATTAACAGCACATTGTGGAGAAAGCGTTCATGTTCAGAGTGATAAGATCAATGTTTGCACTTCATGCCAAGAAACAGTACACAGAGAGGCTCTTTCTTATGCTGTTACTATAACAACAAATGTCAACTAATTTTGTTATTTGCCCTGTTGGAGGGTTGGAAATGGAAAAGCATAGAGGGGTCCCACCTATGGGGAGGAGCAGACAGGACAGATGACCCAAACCTGATCAACAAGGGTATTCCATCCCACCTGCCCCATGCTCAGTATAAAAGCTGAGGAATCAGCTTTTATACTGAGGAAGAAGGTCAGCCTTCTTTCTTCAATGGCCGACATCTGAAGAGGAGCCTGTCTATTCATCTGTCTTTGATCTGATCTATGTGTTCCTAACTCTGGAGCCTGAATCCAGTTCCCATCCATAGCTAAGTCCAGTCTGGGACTTCCCCAGTAATTTAGTTTATTCTACACTTGTAAATCTCTTTATGTCTTCCCTCTTTTCTCCTGGAGCAAGAAAGTGGGGGAAGAGCATCCGTCACCATCATAGGCCAATTCAGCCTAAACCACAACATTAAGGATCAAAGTTACTGTGAATAATGCCACATAACTCAGAGTATCCTTATTTCTCCTCTAAAATGATCTGCTCTGTAGTTCTTGTAACTCAAATGCTTCAGGTTAATTAGAAGTTCAAGAACAAATGATTTGAAAAAATAAGATCTCAAAAGAAAATCTATGGTAACAGATCCACAAGCAGCTACACTGTAGATGGTACAAATTGAAGACTCACTCCTTCTTTTGGGCCCTAAAATTAAACAAATAAAAAATCATTTTGCTCCATAGCTTAGTGCCTAACTCCTCGGTGTGACCACTGCACTGTAGAGGTGATATTAGGTATTTGCATCTCCACTGAGGTGTGGTTACATGTGCAGTTTTGAGCCCTAAAAAATTTTGGGTACTAGAAAATAGAACATGTTCATTTCATGTCCAGTCAAAGGGCTTTCAAATGGATTGATTTAAAAGATGTAGGAGGCCATATTCTGTCCTGAATTATAACAGTTCTCATGTCAGTACACACTTACATATATCTGATGCAGCAGAAGGAATAAGTAACAAAGAATGAATGCTTTGATTTTGCTGGAAGGATCTCTGCCCAGAGTTCTGTTTGTTTTACAGCCATTATTAGAGAAATCATTCCCTTTCTGCCTCTACTGAGCAATGTCTTCCTTCTGATAAAAAGTGGTAACTACTATTTTTAAGTGGTCTTAGTGTGTAAAATGCAAAATATTTGCTGAAGATGATGCTGAGTCAACAGAACTCATTGCATCCAAAACACATTACCATGTGGGTGTTTTTCTCCTGAAACGTTAAGAGATAAAAAACTATTTCTCTTTATCCAGCATGCCATTCAGTCATCTGAGCAATTATTTTCTCAAAGCAAATTACACCTTGATATTGGAGAAAGATAGTTAAAAGTCAATTCATTAAAAATATTTCTTCTCCTCAAGAAATTATTTGGTTTTTGAAGTAAATTGAACATAAAGAGTAGGAAGGAAGAAGAAAAATGTGACATTTTATCATACCATTTTAACTTTCATTATGTCACAGAGAAAGTAAATGGCAATAGAGTATAAAGGAATCTAATCCATAAAGGAAGAGAAAAAGGTTAAAGAAGTCAACAGTAATTAAATAGTGATTGAAACTGAAAGAAAATTGATCGGTGTTAGCTGAAGGCCATTCTTGCCTTTTGGGATGCTATGCATCCATGAAGAGGAGAAAGAAAGGTTTTTCTTGTTTTGATATGGAAATATATGTCACATCTTCTTAGCCTATGGTGTTGTGACTCAAGACTGCACTGAGTTTCTGGAACATTGATTCCAGTGTCCTACACATACTTGAGGGTATTGTGTAAAGGCAAGATGCTCTAACAAAGCTTGGCAAGGTCAAAAGGCATGGGAGCTTCAGCAGTTTGCATACTGTTTTGTCTTGGGGCAAAAAAGAAAAGCACCTGAAAGCAAATGAATCCAAATAGGGGTAGCACTGAAACATCCATATAAAAGCTGTGCAGTATCCAGGACTCTGGGATGCAGTGATCCACCCACCACACATTAAAGGTCTGGCTGTTTGACCAATTATTCTAGAGGAATACACTGATGCACTAGTATGATGAATTGATATGAAAGGAACATATATGTACACTTAAGCACATAGAGAAATTTTACAAAAGGCAACAGCACCACCAAACACTTTAAGTTCTGGTTGAGTTAATTGTCTGTCAGTGTGTGAAGAAATTAAGCTAAGTCTGTCACTCTGCTCAAGTTAAATACCGACAATAAAAAAAGTATTAGCTAATGCCACTGTAAACAATTCCAGGCCAGGCAACAATTCACTTCACAGAACTCTCTTATTTCTGCAAAGGTCAGTGTCACCTCCAGGCATCAGAGCTTTATATATATAGTGGGATATAGACTCTGTCATGAGATGCTGAGCACAGGCTGCATCTAGACCCTGTTATGATATGTGGCCATAGGCTGCAAGCAAGGCTCAGCACTGTGCAGGAGCTTTGTGCTTGATTGTGTGCAGCAGAATTAAAAATAAACTATGGTAATGAGTTGCAAAACCATTTACTGTTTAGAGACCAAATCTTGCAGTGATTGTTTTGTGACAATCTCTGTTGACATCATTGGGAGTACTGAGTGTCCACTGAGTCAGTACAGCATACTTTGGCCATACTTCCGTAGATTTGTGAAATAAGTGGATTAAAATGAGAAAATCAAGGAATTTGCATTGCTTAAAGAATAACAGACAGCTACTAAATGTTCTGAGCTACAGTTTTTATGAGATTTTTTCATTAGCGAGAGCTGTAGGTACATAAAATTAATAACATTTATGTTAAAAATCCATTAATTCCTTCTTCAGTGAAGAATTAGGACATAATAAAGCATAACAACCTTTTCTCTCATAAACCACTACTGGGAATCTTTCCCTTCTGCAGTGACTATGGCACCAGCTGCTTGCCATCATTTTGTTTGAACTTGTCAAGTATAACAAGGACAAGAATAATTTGAGAGGGCCACTTCAAAAAGTAGCTCAGAAAGGAAAGTCAATTTATTTTTAAAAGGCATTAGTGATCTATATTTCTCATAACTAGCTTCCAGATGTAGGAGGATAGAGACATTTTCCATGTACTTTAAGACCAGTATAAACATCAGAGTTCAGGTTTCCTCCAGTTAAGATGGCAAGTTTTCAGAATTCCTTGTATTCCTTCTGGGTGTGCTGATGTCTTACTTGTAAACCCGGGCCATTCACTCAAGCTGTGAGTTTCAGTCTTAACTAAAGGTTATTAGTATTTCTATTGGTCTTTAATGGTAATATATAAATAAAATTGCATCCTATCTACCCACCTGCTTAGGTATTAGCTTTATCATGCAGATCTTTTTTTCACTGCAAATTACTTTGACCACTCCAGTTATTCCTTCCACTTCAGAATATTCTCCTCTGCATACCTTAGTGTTGTAAAGACCCAAGCCCAACTTCCAACAGGTTTTTAGGCCATCCAGTTCATTTTGTTTTGACACAGTTCAGACTGAAGTCAGAGTATTCCAGGACCTATTGTTAAAAGGATATTCATCATTGTTTTTTCTCATAACAATGAAACAGTAGATAAACAATGAGCTATAAGGTCAAACTAGGACTAATTCAACACTAAATTCTCACATTTAGAGATTAAAGCCAAAGGCCATTTTTATACCAAAATTCAATGTATCTAGGACCTACCAGGACCTGAAAATTTCAGTGCTTAAATTTTAGGCATCATGAAACTTCCTGCATCCATTTATATTCAAGTTCTCCAAGAAGAGCAAGATGTAAAAGGAGACTGTCTAGTGTGCTGGCACCTTTGGGGGACATGTGGTCATGTCTAGTGCCAGCAGTTTGGTGAGGCATGGAGATGATAAGAGCTCTGGGTAGTTCTTGTAGAAGAGGCCATTGGCGATGGTGTGTACACACCACACAGAGCAACCTGCTTATTCCCTGCATGGTAGATGTTGTAACTCTTCATGGGCTTGCTCTTAGCTTATATCAGCGTGCAAAGTGATTTTTCTTTGAGGCTGAAAATAACTCATTTTTTGCTATGCAAAGGTCGTTTATTGCTGTACAGTGCATACAAATGATCTGTAGCTCCTGACACCAGGGTTTCGATTAATCTGTCTGAATGCAATCACCTACTGTGCTAGTAGATATATCTGAGCTTGTCAATGCAGGCTCACTGTATAGTCCATGGGATGTACT
Organism: Pedionomus torquatus; assembly: GCA_013398155.1. Classification (NCBI taxonomy): domain Eukaryota; kingdom Metazoa; phylum Chordata; class Aves; order Charadriiformes; family Pedionomidae; genus Pedionomus; species Pedionomus torquatus. The sequence goes on along the minus strand of VZRU01010999.1, from coordinate 49,184 downwards.
GTCGATCTCTAAAGTGGGTCAGATGAATCATTCCTCAGAAATTCCCTTTTCTCTTCGCTGAGCACAAGAGAAACAGGATAGCTAACTCATATGTAAACATCTACATTGAAAATTGTGAGAAATGCCAGCTCACTAATAAAATGTGAAAAGAGGACAAAGTCTTTGAGGGAAAGATAGAAGAAGAAATTAAAAGTTTATTAAAAATGTACAGGTCAGCAGAGCTGGGTGGCTTCCCCAAAAAGGAGAGGCACTGCTCATGGCGCTTAGAGCAGTTATACCTTTCCTCGATTGCCTGGTTTCCCTGTCCCTTTTTCCTGTTGGCTAGGTAGGTACTCAGGGACTTACAATCTTCCCATCCGCCTACTGAGCTCATGTCATGATTACAATGTTCTCATTGAGTCATTTTCTTCTCGTGACCTCCTTTGCACAATATTTGGTTACAAACTGCTTACATAGACAATTCACACAATTTCCCTTTTACAAAGCATGGCTCTGTGTTAGTCTGAGTTTATAGAAACTTAGTTTCTATATGCATAGGCACATTCATTATGGCTGAAGCAAAATTGTTTTAGTTTAGGTGATATAAACCCTGAAACTAAGTATGAGTTAAAATGGAAGGCAGAAATTCAATGGGAGTTTTGAGAATCTCCGAAATCCATAAACATTGGATTTAGGCACCTAAGGAGCAGTTAGTCACATAAATCTCTTCATTGATTCAGCCCTTTGGCCCAAATTCAGAGACACCCACATAACAGAATTTGCACTTTTGAATGAGAGGTACAGTTCCCCCTGCAGTACCTCAGGGAAGTTTGGCAAAACCTAGGAGGCAGCACATCAAAGCTGGCCAGACCCCATGGCACAGCCCTGGACCCTGCACAATCTTCTGAAGACCGGTGTTTACCCTCTTTCTGTCAGAGGACTCAGGCTTAGACTCTATTTCTCTAAAGATGAGTGTCTGGCTAAAAGATTACTTTAGTATCTCTTTCTGCCTGCTGACTCTGCACAATTCAGTTTCAAGCTGGGACATCATGCTTTCTCACTGTGATGACAGTGGGTTTGAATATGTACCTCCCAAAATATTTTCAAGTAACCAAGTTACAGGACTGAGGAAAAAGCAAAAATACATTCCTTTTTGCTGAAGTTCTACTTTACATTGATTCTTAGAGCTGTAAGGATAGTCAGTATGGTTCTGCAACTCAATAGCATTCACCACTGAGAGGGATACTCAAGTCCTGCTGCTGTACTAAAAGCTATATACATGTGTTATGTAAGGATCAAATAATGTGTAATAGAAAAGGACACAGGTGATAAGACTTAACACAAGACTTCCCTTCCAAAATAAATGTTCTGCCACAGTAGGCTTTCCATGGATTCTGCAAGACTACTTGATCATCATGATATTGAATAAAAAGATCACTTCAGATAAGTTTAATTATTTGTGTTAGTATTCCTTACGGCGTAAACTAAGGATATTACACCCCAGAAGTATTTTTTGTTGGTTTTGGTTAATGAGTAGAAAATTGGGTAATTTGAAATAGAAATGACTGCAAAAAAAGGCTAAGGAACAAGTGGACAATTGAACAGTAAAGAGAATTGCCAAGAGCAGATGTTATTCAGCCAGTTCTTCTAAGACAATGAAATGATGCAATAGTTGAACTATTAGTGAGGGTATGTAACTTCGTGCCTGAGCAGCAAGACTAAAGAATGCCAAATGGGACTTCAGTTTGTAGAAATTATTCCAGGGCAGATCAGAGGAACTGCACATCTGTAAGACCAAAATCTATAGGGCACACCGGTAGCATGTTTAATAAGAACAAAAATAATGTACATCTGGAACTACTACAGATGTCTTTGGCCATGGAAGTATTGCTTTATAAATATAGAGTTCTTGAAAAATGAAAAAACATGTAGATAAGGGTGATCTGGTAGATACGGTCTACTTGTATTTCCAAAAAGCTTTTTACCAAATCCCTCAGTAAAGATTTTTAAGAAAGTAAAACATCTGTGGCTTAAAAGGGAATTTTTGTTCAGATGAATATCTGAATGAAAGACAGAAAACAAATATTAGGAGTAATATTTTGTTTTACACTGAAATGAAATTGCCAAAAGAATTCTGCAGGGACAGTTCAATATATTTAAAATGTCCTGCAAGAGGGATGACCACTGTGGTCAAATTTGATAATCATACTTGTGTACACAGTACATCAAAGGATAAAGGCCAAAAGAGCATGACTCTGTCACTAAGCAACTGGACAATAAAATGTTGAAGGAAATTCACGGTTCATAAATGAAAAGTGATGCGCATGATAAAATTCTGACTTCATCTAGAAAAATGATAAAACGGTTTAGGTTGGAAGGGAAGAACACCCCTGCCATGTGCAGGGACATTGCCCACAAGACCAGGTTGCTCAAAGCCCCATCCAGCCTGGCCTTCAACACTTTCAGGTGTGGGGCCTTCACAGTTTCACTAGGTAACTTGTTCCAGTGTCTCGTCACCTTCATAATTAAAATTTTCTTCGTGGTACCTAATCTAAATCCACCCTCTTCAAGTTTGAAGCCACTACCCCTTGTCCTACCACTACATGCCTCCATCTTTCTTGTGAGGCCCCTATAGATACTGGAAGTTGCTATAAAATCTCCCCAAAGCCTTCTCTTCTCCAAGCTGGACAATCCCAACTCTCTCAGTCAAAATGGTGGTCTCTGAGATGATCTCACTACTTGGGAGTGAGATTTAGGTGCAAAGGTGGATAACTCTATGAAAATATAAATATCATATAAATATAAAATATAATATAAATATTATAATAGTATTTATTAAATATAAATATAGAATATAAATATCACCTAGTAGTGAAAAAGTAGGTCAAATATTAATAATTTTTTCAAAGGAGTAGAACAAAGAGCATCAGTATGCCACTGCATAAAGCCACAGTCTACTGATATCCTAAGACTCTAAAGTTTGAATTTCCTTGTCTCAAAATGAATGCAGTAGATATAAACCAGATTCTAGGCATTAAAGTCTGAAAAAGACCTAGATCTATGAAATCATCAGTGGTATCAAGAGATAGGTTAGACAACATTTCTTTACAGACTCTTCCAGTGCCAGAACTACTGGGCATGCAATGGAGCCAAACGGAGCTGAAAATAGTTGAAAGCCGGATGTGACGCTTATATGTATCTTTGAATTATTTAGTGTTTACATGTCTTCTGAACTTCTGGGTTTGTAAACTAGGGTGCTCAAGGACTCTAAAGCTCTCCATGGGGCAGGCAGCTGGTTAGTGGAACTTGTGAGAACCATAGTTTGTATAGGAGCTCTGAAGTCGATTCTCCTCTCCTTTTCAGCTTCAGGGATACTGTTGGCAGTTTCACATTGGAAAAGGCAAGGACTGAAGCAACATGTCTTCAGGGACACAAATTGATGTCAGAAAGCCAAGATTATCAGTTGGCTGAGTTGTAGTAAGGCTTGTTCCTCAGCTCTCTCTAGATTACTAAGTCTGCATATAAACAGAATATTCAGCTATATGATGCATGCTTGTGTGGTGTCCGATGCATGCAAGTCCAATATTAAAACAATCCAGGGTATTTTGTTTGTTGCTAAGATAACTACACTTTTCCAGTCAATATGAGATATCCTATACTGTCTTCAAGTGTCTGTATTGCTCTGATATGCTTCTCTTTCCATTTTAATGAACTATAGAGCACTTTACCTGGCCAGCCAACCCACTCAGTTCCTAGAACTGAGCTTCCAGAATTACCTAGCTGCCACGGCACAGAAGTTGAAGAGGGTATTGAAGAGTTGTATTATTGTTTTAATGCAATTCAATGCTTGACAACCTTGTCCTTTGCTTTTGTCCTAGTATCTACATGATCAGGTACTTGAGAAGAAATGGAAAATACTATTTTTGTGCTAAACATAGGGGTAAAACCATAACCAACTAGTTGGGACCTTGGTTTTCCAAACTCTGGTCTAGTGCAAGTGATGATTTTTTGGGTTCACATATGGAAAAGTATTATATATTTATACTTGACCATAAGAGTAATCCCAGTGACTGTAACTGTGTCTGAGATAATGGAACTCACCAAGTTTCTGCCCAAAAGTTTTCGTGGCATGGGGCAACAATTGCATATTTGCATTTCCTGCATTGCTCAGAAAACCATACATTCTGGATTTGTTTCTAGCTGATATGTTTCCAGATTCTCATACACTTAATTTATGGGGGGATACCTTGCTTTGCAGTGAAATAAATTACTCATAGAGGAAGGTACCACTTACTGCAGTTGAGTATGTTAACTGCTAATATATGGTAAGGCATACCAATCCATGGTTGGCTAATGAGGGTTTCTTAATGGTAACAAACATACCTTCTTCTATCATATTAAATATCTTCAGTAATAAATCCTAGACCATTTGAAAGGGAAAAAAATTGAAATTATTTTTCTTTCATGTGTTTTTGATAAAGAGATAGTAACATTTAGTCATTGAAAAATTCACAAGAATTAATGGCACCAAGTAGAAAAAACAAGTTCCAAATAGGATATGACCAAATCATCTTGCATACAAACACGATTCCAAATTCTTTAATTCTGGCAAGAAAAGTAATCATCAAATGGCCCCCTTATAAAATTAAGAGCTCAAAAGTTTTTAACAAAAGGAAGTAGTTACCATACAACATAGACCTAAATTGTGAAACTCATTGCCAAAGTATGTTACAGAAGCCAAAGCTATTAATAAGCTTACAAAATAATTGCACAAATTAATGAAATAGAATGTCTGTTAAGAGCTATTAAATCCAAAGACTTGAATGTAAGTTCCAGCTATTGTAGTCTGTGACTCACAGATGGCCAGGAACCAGAAGGATGTACCAGTGAAAGGAGTGTGGGCGGATTGTCTCATGAGCATATTTTCCTAAACATTGTCAACGCCAAAATAGTAAGATTTATGCTCTCCTAATCACAAGAACTACCAGCCAAAGTTTTTTCTAAGTGTGAAGAGAACAGGTCTGAACCATGTCTCTTAGATGGTCAACTACCTTAAAAAGGAAAAATTAAAGACTTTTAACAGTAAGAAACTGAATTCTGTTTTAAGGATCAGTTGCATCATATAAAAGTACTTGCAATACCCTATAAAAGCAATCCAACATTTGCAGTTAATATGACTAAATGAACTAAAACTACAGTGGTTGAGTTCCTTCCCCTCCCCACACAATGACCTGCTCTCCTACTGTAAGTGTTCTTGAAGAGCAATTGTGATCTGAAGAAATGTTTCTTTCTTGAAAGATCTCTTTTCATTCATATTAGAACAGGCCTGAATATTATACATTTCCACCAAAACCCCCCACTTTTTTGTGAATAGTTGGTGAAAAAAGCCTAAGGAATATGTGTACCTAATCCTATTATCTGAGTTAATTTAGAATTATTAAAGTCTTGATACACAGGATTTAACACAATCTTTCTAGCAGGATGTGATGTAATCTATTTTTGTTCCTCAGCTAGCAGATGGCTTACCTTTTAGTAATTTCCAATATTTTAGGAGATCAAAAGCCATTCTTATGCCACAGAGGCAGTAAACGTTCCTCTCTGCTGGGGGTTGCTTGGTACTGTTGTGGGTATATGCAAAGACTGCTGGCATTTCCAAACACACAAGGTTGACATTTCTTCAGACTTTGAAGTTAATAATCCTTCAGAAGTTGAAAAAAAGAGAATTTTAAAGCCCTTTTAATGTTCTATATGCCAAGTGCTAAAGTAAATATCTGTAAGTAATCACTGCAGACTAGAGCAAGGATGTGCTGCACGTGGGAGTGTCAAGTATGAGCCATTGCAAGGCATGCAAGGCATGCTGCTCTGCTGTATCAGGGTTATTCCAGGGAGTGGAGGGTCTGACTGGTGGCATAACTCATCCTCAGGATCCAGCTAATCAGCTCAGTGCACATGGAAATGCCTTGCTTCCCCTGGACCCAAAATATTACACAGTAGCCCTGTATGTGGCCTCAGAACATCCCTTCTCTGTGTTCTACCTCACCAAAGCTCTGTTTCCAGTAGCATGGGGTATCACAGATTCAGTCTGATTGCTTCCTATCTGCAGAGTTTTGTTGTTCTGAAAATGGGAGACTCAGCCCTAAAATGCCTGTTACCAGTGGGTTCACACAATAAAGAAGCAGTAATTAGGATTGCTTGTGACAGCCTCATTGGCAGTATGCCACACTGTTTCCAAAGCAGACATATTAAACTGCCTGGCATCTAATCCTATGTCAACTTCCGAAAGTCATTGCTGCATAGGTACATTTAATTCTCCTCCCTGGATCAGTGTTCTCCAGCTGTTTGGTGATGAAAAGACTGTACCACCTAGGAAAGCAGAGCACCAGGTCAAGAAGAAGCAGTGGTCTGGCCTGACCCTTGCTTTGGAGCAGGGGCCTCAAACGTTTTGAAGAAAGCCAGCCAAGTCTTAAAAAAATATTGCCTACTGGGCACAACCTTTCCAGCTTCTGATCACGTCATATTTATTTTGTAATAACAGGTTTTACTCTTCTTACATTAAAAATAACAGTTAACATCACTATTACTCTTTAAATAAAATTAGCAATTGAAAACTTGTAATCAAAATTTTCTACAGACAGAGGGTACAAAAATTAGTTCTCATAAGTAATAATGAAAGGGACTGTACTTAGGCGATGCTAATACTGACTCATTAAAATATTTGTATAATTTAAAATTAACTCTGAAATTAGGTTAACCTATAGAAAGGTCTAAGATTACTGAAATAATTTAAGGCCATTTCATGTTAAATTAAAAATAATACCTCTGTTAAGTGTATTTGTTCTTGAAATTATAAGAGTATTGACCATTCAGGAGCAGGAAATCGGTGACTGAACATCTGGAAAAATGTTTGGATTTGCCAGCTGTAGCTTGTCCACAGGTGCAGAGAAGGATTTTTTCTGCATTTTGACTTATTCAAGTCATTAATTCAAGCTGAGAAACTGATGGTATATTGAAAAAACAGGAAACCTTTTCTTTCAATCTATGAATAAAAATTGGATGGTAAAGTTTAAAATTACACTGGGTGTATTAGTTTAAAGCTGTTAATAAGTAGAATAGCAAAAAAAACCTCGAGGGCATTAAGGAAACAGAGACAATACTATCATAGTCAATTTTAATATATTTTGATAACAAAAATAATAAATTTCCAGAACATTCCAAATATCTGGAAACATTTTAACAGCAGTTTCCTCCACACATCCAAAAGTAATGTATGGACTACTCTGAAGCCAAACATTAATCACAGAATCACATTAATCACAGAATGGTTTGGGTTTGAAGAGACCTTAAAGGCTGAGAGAGTTGGGGTTGTTCAGCCCGGAGAAGAGAAGGCTCCAGGGAGACCTTATAAGCATCTTTCCAGTATCTGAAGGGAGCCTACAGGAGAGCTGGAGAAGGACTCTTTGTCAGGAAGTGTAGTGATAGGACAAGGGGTAATGGTTTTAAACCAGAAGAGGGGAGATTGAGATTGGATATTAGGAGGGAATTCTTTCCTGTGAGGGTGGTGAGGCACTGGCCCAGGCTGCACAGAGAAGTTGTGGATGCCCCATCCCTGTGAGTGTTTAAGGCCAGGCTGGATGGGGCTTTGAGCAACCTGCTCTAGTGGGAGGTGTCCCTGCCCATAGCAGGGAGGTTGGAACTCGATGATCTTTAAGGTCCCTTCCATCTCTAACCGTTCTATGATTCTGTGATTTCTGTGCTGAGGACTCCAAAGCTGGACGCAATATTCCAAGTGGGGTCTCATCAGAGCAGAGAGGGAGAATCATCTCCCTTGGCCTGCTGGCCACAGTTCTTTTGATGCAGCCCAGGATGTGGTTGCCTTTCGGGGCTGCCAACATACATTGCCAGTTCACATTAACCTTCTTGTCTACCAACACCCCCAATTCCTTCTCTCTCAGTCTAATCCTCTCTCACTCTCTAACCTATATTTGTGCCTGGGATTGCCATGACCCAGGTGCAGAACCTTGTACTTGGCGTGGTTGAACTTCATGAAGTTTGCATGGGCCCACTTCTCAAGCCTGTCCAGGTCCCTCTGGATGGCATTCCTTCCCTCCAGCATGTCAATGGCACTGTACAGATTGTTGTCATCTAGTTGACAGGGATTATCATGTACAGTTTAATGAGCACAACAATAAAAAAGAGAGCACAACAATAAAAAAGAGAGCACAACAATAAATAAGAAAGCACAACAATAAGAAGTCCTAAAGATGTAAAGTATGCCATAATACCATTACAAAAAATATGCATGAGGCTCATCTGCTGCACAGCACAACAGATATTCATTGCCTGGGTGGTTTGAGGTGCCTGAGGGTGGCACAGGTGCCTGAGTATCTGGCAGATGAAGATGTGTGCCTTCCCTGGGAGGCAGCTTGATGCTCATTCCTGGGATGGGAGGAGCCGACCCCTCTGCAGGGTGCATGCAGGAGTATGACAGACACATTGGATACCAGTGAACCCCTGATCATCCTCCCACCATGCGGCATGGGATGGGGTGCTGGGTGCAGGGCAGCTTCGGGTCCCCACAAATCAAGCAGAGCTGCTGCTGCTGTGTCCGCACAGCCCAGTGGCACAGAGGATCTGGAGGGCTCATTAGCTACTCTCTGCTGAATTCAAGGAAGTGCAGAAATCTTTTAAGTCCCGCAGGAAGAGAACTGACTCAATAAAAGGTTAGGGCTGGATGACATCAGGGTTCTGCAGCAAAAAGAAATGAATTGTGCTAAAAGTATGACCAGGAGTATTGCCTTGGTCCAATTTAATCTCTGCTAAGCTTGCAATGAATGTAACAACAGTTTCAATGTGTTCACAAGCTCAGGAATAAGTTTAATTTTCCAGACAAAAATACAGGAGAATATCAGATATTGCACACTCTGGGGTAAGATTCAACAACAGATTACAAAGAATAGGAAAGAAATTTTGCCAAGGATATTCTTTATTTGCAATCACAAAAACCCTCTCATAAACAGTCTACTAGTTTGTAGTCCTATTCATATTAGTTCTACAGTAGTACTATTCATGTATTTATACTGTAAGTGTCTTTTATTTGGCAGAACTAGACACAAAGCCCAACAGCTGTAGTTGTATATTAACTGACAACTCACTGTGCAACCCTGACAGTCTCAGCTGCAGCAGCCCTGCCCCTCACTGAAGACCCTTCTGCTCTCTCCCAATGTCCCAGGGATGCCCAAAGCAAAGCACTGGGCTCAGCTGTAGCAAAGTCTGGATTTTTTCTTCTTGTCTTCTGGCTTTTTTCTTCCTGTCTACCTTCCTGACAGAGACATTCTCCATGCATGAAGATTTACCCATCTTCTCTGGGTAGTGGCCACACTGCCCATGTACCACCTCCCCTTGCAAACCTTTGCCACCTGCCTCATGGTGCATAAGGATTTCTGAAACCCTGTTTTAAAGATGATCTGAGTTTATACCCCCTGCTCAGCTGCTCCTTCTCTCCCTCTGTGCTCTCATCTGCCTTCTCATTTTCCTCATATATGTGCAAGTCTATAATTTTTATTCAGTGCTGTTCACCGGTCAGTCTCCAGAACTGAAGAGCTCTCTGGTTTATCCCAATTTTCAAGTTAGGAAACTGAAACTCAGAGCAGGGATGTGATTTATTCAATAAAACCCAGGATCCTGGGGCTTTAGTAAGTCACCTCTGCTTCCTCCCTAGGCTCTCCACTTTTAGTAAAATGAGTCTTTACTTTGACTACAATATCTATTATTGATGAGAAACCTATACTTAGAAGTAGACTAAGATTAACTTGTAGTTTCACTTATCAGTGCTCATAAAAATGAAATCTCTTTAGCCAGTTGGACTTGAACAACAGGCTCAAGCAAGTAATAACATTCTGTGTGACTACAAGGGGATAAACAGCCATCCATCCCACATTAGGAAGACACTCTTGAATAATCTGGGGAAATCAAGTAAGATTTCTTTTACTGGCACATGTCTTGCAGGTATCTTAGTGCAAAGCAGTCTATTTCCCCATGGCAGCATGGGAAATAGAAAATCTACGTTAGCAATAGGTGTCTGAGGAGAAATATGGATCCTGTAGCCATTAAAATAGAAGGGGAAACAATCTCCTCATTTGCACTTGCATTTCTAGTGGGTATTCTGTATTCATTCCACTGCTAAACTGGACTGTATACTCAAAGGAAACAAAACAAATAAGTCTAGAATAGGCTGTAAACAGGGAATATCCAGGCTTGATGCCAATTAAAAAAGTTTGTAGCTCAGTGTCTCAGATTCAAGTCCCTGTCCGAGCACGTATTTGCAAACTACAGACATCTTAGCATTGCTTCCCAGGTATACTTTCTGTCTGAAATATGAACGGAGGAGAAACCTCAGGCAGGCCTATTAGCAAAGCATAAGACACCAGTTTCTTCCGAGCACAGCACAGGGAACAAGTATGCACAAAAATCTCTGATACATATTCCAGTGCAGGCCAATGGTACACAAGCCATCCCATCCCAAGGTATCTGGACATAAAGGCCCTGTCAAAATGAATATGAGATGACTACTGTGCTTCTGTATATATAGAAAAAAGCATAGCACAGCAGTGACTGTGCAGTGCTTTCTGTGTTCCTACTGTGTACCAGGCAAAGATGTTTCAGTTCATACATCATTCACAAGTTGCTACAGGGATTCCACAAAGCCAGTACATATCCTTTACACAAAGGAAGGTGAAAAAAAGGAATAGATTCAGAAAAGAAGATTCTGAATGCATGTCTGCTGGATGAGTAGTCAGTGTCAGGGGCACTAAGAATACACAAAGCTTAGCAAGAAGCAAAATAAATAAGTAAACAGTGGCATTGCCCCTGCCTTGTCCAAGCCACTATCAGCAGAGTGCTACCTCTGATACCACAGTGTATTTTCTTACGGTAGAGAGAGCGAAAAACCACCAAAGGGTCTTTTGCTGTTCCCCCATGAAGTATTTGCACCATTTGGTATAGAAAAAAGCAAGGGGAAGAGAAGAGAATAAGAAACTAGGGGGAGAAGGGGGGTGCGGGGGGAATCAACTCACCCAACTTTAGCAATCTACAAGGTAGATGTGTCATCTAGGATACTTATTTAGGCACTTTTATGTAATAGGGAGAGGCTCCTCCAAGGGCCGTATACTTCTCTCTTTGCAGGTTATTGTGTGAACATGACAATAAAAGAAGTAAACATGGATAGACAGTAGATAAGCACTATTGTATTTGCTCTTTAGACATCAACACCCACCATCTTGGCCAGGGATTGAATCCAAAACCTCTTTTACTGAAAGATTCCAATCTTTTCTGCAGAACAGTATCTGCATGGGAACACACAGAAATATCTACTCACCAGTGGACAAGTGGTTAAGTCATCACAACAAATCAGATTCATCAGTAGTAAAAGCAATTCAGAAAACAAATTTGCAGCTAGAAAGTTGAAACACAGTGGCAAGACAGGGAGACAGGGCAGATTAATGTAGATCTGGATAATCTTTTCTGATTAGATCCCCTTTTGGGGACCGAAAACAGCAAAATGAAGGAACACTTTGGCACAAATCATTTGTGGAGCAGACACAGCTGCATGAAGAGAAGATATACAAAAAATGAGCCACCTTTTTACCTTCATTCCCCCAAAATTTTTGTTAAGAAACTACAAAAATAGCTATTATTATTGATGACTACAGGTAATGCCTGCTGTTGTGTTCCTAGATGCACCATCCTTAATCAATTATTTAAGTAAACTACCCTGAAAAGAAAATCTTGAAGGGCTTTATATAGGGCTTTGTATCACCATGTGTTCTATGCCATAAGAAATGGTTAAAAAGCAGTTTATAAGTACTATATTACACACAGGGCAGTGCTGCAGCATAGTGCCAAGCCCAGATCTAACTTAGATTAACTCTGAAATGAATACTGTAATGCAGACTGCCTACAGTTCAGTTTCAACCATATTTTATCTCCTGGGGTTCTGAGCTGATTGTAGCAGAAAATGGTGCCAAGAAAGTCTCTTGTATTAAAAAGAACAAGTTTTATACGCAGTTTAGACATAAATAATAGCAGCACTAGGCATGTTGGGACGTAAACTATTTTCAGATGTGTCTATGGGCTTCAGTGGAAAGGAAAATATTAAGTGGTACTTGAACTAATAGCAGTCAGGATCCAGAAGGGGAGCTGCTATGTTTGTCCACAGCTATAATCTTGACATTGAGGTTAGTACTATTTCTCCCTTATACAGCAACGTGTTGCATTATGGCTGTCTAAATATTCCTGGAAGCATCTCAGAGATTTTGTGACCCATATGTGGATTATATATAATACTAACTAGGTACATACTAGAGATGATTACACTGGGAGCTTTCAGATTCCATTTTGCACTGAAAAGAAAATTGACTTTTACTGAAGAAATTCCTTTTGACCATAAGAAAAACAGAAGAAAACATTCTTTGGGGACTTCCATAATGGGTAACAGGAAACAGGGCTGCTGAGATGGGAAAATTTGCAGAACAGGAAAAACAATGGACTATATACACATAAATGCCATTGTGGCCTTTATACACATAAATGGACTATATACACATAAATGTCCATGGCCTTTCAGTAGGTCTAAAGTTGAAAATATGCACTGTGTTTTCATTCAGATCTGAAGATTGCTTTATGGGCTATTCCTGTTCCCATTAAGATCAAGTGGCAATTTTATATTGACAAATGGTCATAGGTCAAAAACAGGGGTAGTGGTTTAAAAAGGACACTCTTTTTAAGACTACTACTATGTCAGTAGCTGGATTCATTTTTGCTCCTCATTTTTGCATATCTTCACAGTCAAAGCAGTTGAATTGGTGCAGTTGTCGCCAAGTTTTCTTGGGTAGCAACACAATGAGTTTCAGTGATGGCATCTGAATCTTAAAAGTAGGATCCATCCATGACTTTAATTTCTTTACAGGATTGATAAAAGGGCAGCTTTTTCATTGGCATGGGCAACTCTGTTCTAATGTCTGGGAGTTTTCCAGACAAATGTTAACACCAGTCATCCTGCTAAGGTAGCTTTTTAGGTCCTTTACACTAATGCTAGAGAAGGCTCCAAGACACATTTACAGGGCAAAAGTTATATCCTTGTCCTACAGGTTTTGTGGTACTACATGTGGGGAAGGAGAGACCTCTGGTCAAATATAGATGTTTACATTCAAGTGGTCACCAATACCATTAATATTAATGAAACCAGTGCATCCTTAATTTCACTCCAAAGCTTTAAAAACAGTCCCTATAAAATGGCTGATTGGTTGTAAATTGAGACTAGCTTGGGCAAATGCAGCCATGCTGTAAATGTCATTATTGTGGTGGGGATAGGGTTAATTCTCCCCAGGATGTAGCAGGGACACAGGTATTCCATCCCATGTGAGCCATGCCCAGCAGTAGCCGGGAGCTGGCCCAGGTAGGGGACAGGAAATTGCCGCTGAGGAGCGGTCGGGTGCGATCGGCGAGTGGTGGTGTCGCAATTGGGTTTGTGTATTCTTCTATCCGTGTTATTGCTTTCTTGTCCCCTTTGCTAATTCTGTTAAACTGCCTTTGTCCCAAACCACGACATTAGGTCAGATAAATTCCACCCTTCACTTGCACAAAGATCATCTATGACCTCAAGCAGGTCACTTGCATGGTGCAGCATGGTTACTCTTAAGAGGGCTGCTTTTCTGTGAGTTGCTTTTCAGCTCCTTTTCTGTGGCACTGGTGCTCTGTTGTGACTGAAGATGGCACAGGACAGGACTAGCTGTCTTACACACTGGTTGCAACCGCAGAAGATTTTAGAGAAAGAATATATTCTCCTCCAGGTGGGATACACACACCCTGGGCTTTCCACTGCTTTCAGCAACAAAGTAGAGGTCTATTGCACTTCCTCTCAGCTTCTGTATGACTGCTGTAATTAGAATCAGATACTGCTCTTGGAGTCTGTAGGATGACATAGACCTGGTGAGAAAGATTGTGTTATTGGTTAATATACTGAATTTATCACTGATCTTTTATCTTTAGAGATACTTCACATCTCTTTTGTTATTCCTGTGTTTGAAATTATATGGTTTGTATTGAAATTATATCGGTTTGTAAAGCATCAGCACCTTTTATTGTGCTAAAGCCAACACCAAAGACTTTTTAAGATCTCTCCTGCCTTAAGAATAAGAAATTAAATATTTTTATGTCCTCTGGAAAATTCTCTCTTTCATCTCAAGCAACTTCACTGGCAATGTTTAGATCTGATGTTCAGATTACAACCATGTTGAAAGATACACCACCAACAGAGTAAGTAATGTAATTTCTGTGTAGCACAGAAGATACCTACCTGAAATAGCACCATCCACTCTGGATGATCTCTACTATCTTAAAATAATCTGATTCAAACCAAAGCTGGCTTAATAAAAATAAGGAAGAGTGCATTCACTAAGTGGGATCAAATAATACTTGTTCATCTTACGAATATTCATTTTGCCCTTTCACCCTACCCTACTTGCAGGCTGCTTTATCCGTCCCTGGGAACTGACTCCCAGCATCCCTTGAGTATCCTCAAACTTGGTGGCCATGCATGATTTGGAGATCTCTACTGGAGGAGGTCCTGTTTCCTCTGGCTTAGCTGGTAGGGTTTCCACTCTTTGTGCCTGCGAAAAGACCTTTTGTCTGTAATGCTTAGTCCCACTGTGCCTCAGCGTTGATCAAAAGTCATCTTCCTATTTTCAGTTTCTTTCTTTTTCAAAGTCTCCGAGCAACTGATGAGCTGGGTGGTTATGTAAAGAGAGCATAGAAGGAGGCATCTGCCTTTGTGGTTACCCCATTCTGGATGGTACTCCCTAAATGGTGATTAAAAAGTGTGATTATGCTGAGCTAAGAGGACAGCCAAGAGCATTCTCTGTGTTTTTAGTCCTGCAGCTCTGTGGAGGTTTTCCTAAATGAGCTGTGGCTGAGGGAAGTACAAAATTAAGTGCCTCTCTTCAGGATACAAGGCGTAAAATTAAAGCAATCAAAAAGAAGAATCCATGCTTCTAACAGCAAAAGGCTCAACTTCTGTCAGCTCAGCGCTGAGCTCTCCCCACCGTTGTCTGCCCTCAGAATTACATTTCAAGCGCCGTTTTCTGAAGTTCCTCATTGACTACAGCTTAATTTCCCCTTGTGTATTATTTGAAATGCTTTCTATTCACCTGAGCCACATCATTTTCAATAACTCCTTTATTCTGGTATTAATGACAGACCATACCTTGTGGTCCTGTTGTACAGATCCTAAGAACAAATGACTTTAGACTGCTGTAGTCATCAAGGAGAGCTAGGACCTCTGTAGGTCAATTCATCTTCCCTATCTTAAATACATGTTTCAGGATGGAATAAATCACCCTGTGGAAGTGCCTGTCCCTTACCATTGACTATTAAGGGACCCTGATGACCAGCAGAGAATAAATGCCTAACTTCAGACGTATAATATGAAGGGTGATGAAACTCATCATAGCAGGGGAATGTTTTACCTAAGTTGTGTTCCCTAAGTGGAAAAGGACTCCAGACACATATTAGTATCCCCAAACTTTGTGTCGTCACAGAAATGCTGATTTTCTGTCTGTAAGGGCAGAAGAAAAATGTTAGTGAAATGTTGTTTTGTTAGCACCTTAGAAGAAGAAAGAAAGCAGGAATATCCTATAAAGAACGTTAAATACAAGCTGGTAGCTGCTAACAGGGGGAACCCCAAGTTATACATATTGGCTTCTGTAAGATTTCTTCAACTCTATATTATGTTAGACATAACTAAGATAATATTCTGAAAATGTTTATGAAATCAACACTGATGTACAAATCAAGGAAATAAAAACTTTCATTTCAGAGCATAATTTATTAGGCATATAAAGCAATCTACGTCTTCCATCCAGCAGGATGAAGACACACTGGACAAGACTGCATTCCTTTCATAGAAGTGGCTGGATGGTGTATGTAACTTGATACATTGTGAAAGTTGCAGTAAGTACTGCAACAAGAACATGTACAAGAACTTGCTGGTCAGTAGCATAACTGCTTCTTTACCATTGTCGTGGCTTCTGGGAGGGACAGGGTTAATTGTCCCCCGGCTCTAGCAGGGCCCCAGGTATCCCACCCCAGGTGAGCCATGTCCAGGGGGTAGCAGGGAGCTGGCCGGGAAGGGGAGGGGGGACCGGAAGTGGTGGCGATGCGGGGTCGCGGACGGTCCGGGTCTCGGTCTGCGAGCGGTGTGTAATCGTGTTTGTATCCGTCTCCATCCGTGCTACTGTTACTGATTTTTCCCTGTTCTACTTGTTGTTCTGTTAAACTGTTTTTGTCCCAACCCACGAGTGCTGCCTTTTTCTTCCAACGCTCTCCTCGCGGCTGTGAGGGGTTGGAGCGACCGGGCTGCCACGTGGTTCTTTGCTGCCGTCTGAGGCGGCAACCATGAAGTCCAAAGTGTTGCAGGGAATCTTTACAAAAATTCTTCCAGAAATGTACTTTTTAGCTTCAGAAGAATAGTACCTTCCTGAAAACTTTTGTTTACTTTTTCTATCGGATAAGAATAAACCCAAAAGTTCATTCTACAAGCAATTTCTAAAGAGAAATACTGAATATTTAAAATGTAGTTCTCAAGCAAATTGAAATGAAGTAAAATAATTTTTTAACTTTGTATGTAAGTTGCTTTTATCACACTTCGTGTTATTTGAGGATAATTAAAATCTTGAACCTCCCACAGTGAAAAAAAAAATAACAGATTAGCCAAAATGTAAGTTTGGAATGTGTAGATGTACAGATTTGATTTCAACCAAAATTATTTGATTCTTAACATTTGTGGTTTGAAACTAAACATTAGCCCGAGGATACCAATACAGATATCACTCATTTCACTCAGCCAGTTTGGGAAATGTCAAAGTTGAGGAAAATGCTAATTCAGAGACCAGCGAGCAAAGCAGCAGTTAAACTAATTTTCAGTGGTCTGTGTTCCTTAGACATGCAATTTTTACCTCCTCTGGAACATGATATGTTGTACATGTACACAGAACCAAGCTGATAACTTACAGATAATAAATGCAGAATAATTTTGAGAAAACCCAGGGCAAGGAAAATACCTGGAAAACTCAGTAATTTAAAGTCACAGTTGTTTTTTTTCTTTATAAAGAAAAATTGTAATGTTTTATGTTTTACAGGGATTATTTACGTCACTCTAAAAAGTGAGATAAGGTTTTCAGTGCAGAGGTTTCCATCCTTCATCCTTGAATATCTCATTCATCCCTAAATATCTATAGTGACTGAGGTCTCACATGTCTAGCAAGATCACTATAGGCTTAGTAGTATTTTATGAATTTAGTCCTCAGGAACTGAAGACCAGTCACTAACAATGCCTATCAAGTGAACCTTGTGCGGATATATGCATGCTTTAGTCTCTTACTGTTATGCAAAGAATCAGTGCTGTCACTTCTGCCTTATTACTGCCTGCAAGGAGAGAGCTAGGCAAACTGCACTGCAAATCGATGTGTGTATCTATCAGCTACCTCATTTATTTTTAATGGAAATTCAATGTTTAAATTGCAAAAGCCAAGCACCTGAAATATCAAGGAAGTGTAGGAGCTAGATATATAAATAAAGCATATTGGATTTCCCCATAGCTATTCGGCATCACTAATACTACTGATCTTCTTAGTATATACATTTGCTTGAAAGTGGACATCTGTGCCTTGTACTGTTATTTGCATGGGAAATAACACCTACCCGCAATAAACAGTGACTACGGTCAAAAATCAAGAAGAAATCCTTCTGTGTGTTTTGTCTGGAGTCACTGTTGCCCTGCCAAACATCACAGGAAGCAGCAGGGCCATGGCTGTGCCCAGAGCAGCTCTGTGCTGCTGAGCTTCTCTCTGCAATCTGACCCCAAGGAGCCTGTTCATCTATCAAAGGAGCATAAAGAGTTAAAGCAACAAGAGTAATATCAAAGGTGACAAGCCTTTTCCACTTTCACCTCTGAGAAAAGCAACAGCATAATGAAGATAAATAGGAATTTTACAGACAGGTAATCACATGATAACAGATTCCTGTTATTTAATACCACCAGAGCTATTTCAAATAGTGTCAGGACTTGTCTCTGCCCGCCAGTATCAAGTTCAGCTAATCAGTGATCTGTAAATGTGCATGGTTCATTAAGGCCCCAAGAACAGCTGTCCATGTCCGCTCAGGATACCATTAACTTGGATTCTATATATGATTGAAGGCTTTTGTTGTAACTAGCTATAATTTTTTTTTTTTCTTTTTAAGCTGTCCTGGAAACCAGGAGAGCTAAAGACTAAGGGTTCTGCTTTACCTGCTTCTTTACATAATATATAATATTTTTAATGTACTATAATAATTTAATAATTTTAATGTACATTCAAAAGAAAGCTGTAAATATATAATATCCATTGCAACTAGCACAATAAAACACAGAATAGTTTCATTCCTCTCGCACATGCCTGTGCTAAGATTTTATAGTTGAATTGTTTTAGTGGAACAACTTAAATCCACTCTAATTCCTACTGCCTTTAAAATATGTAAAATTGCATATATATATACCAACATTACATATTTCAGAGAAAGCTTTTCAGTTTACTTTAGTCACTTGTATCTGATAAAATAATATATTGGTTTGGCTATTATTCCATGACTTAAGTATAGTTCTGGAAGCATAAGTCTGAGTATGCTCCTTCCCATGAACTGTACTCTAATTATGGTATGGCTTGTTTAGTTTTATATACTTCCTACTACAATAAGAAATTTATAGGGCGTATGTAGAAAAAAATGGTGATGTCATTTTTTTCATTACTTCTTTGGAGGCAATTTGATTCTTTTTACTTTTTTTCTGGATTAATTCTAAGAGAGATCAGCAAATAAAAGAAAAAGATGAATTTGTGATTGATAGAATTAGGAGCAGGAATAAAAATGAACCGATACATTATTAGCTTAATATTACTCAATTATCTTGACTATTATTCTCCCAGGGTAATTAAACAATGACAAATTGTATTCATGAATAACTTTTTAAAATGAAAATATCCAAATTCAGTAGTCAGCATGAATAATTATACCAACAGAAAGGCAGATAAGAACACTCCAATGGAATCCTTGCTGTCTATAACAGATGTGGCTTTATAATATCCTTTTTTACTCATGTCAGCTTTTACACAATTACTCATTAGTAGATCTGTTAATAGATACTAGACCTGATCATTTACTACTATTCTTATAAGCAGATTTCTTACATTCAATATAAGCATGCCCAAAATCTACTTATTTCAGTATATGAAACAAGATTGGGTTCCTAGAACATTTTACTAATTAGTAAAATTAATTAGATTTGTAATTATTAATGCAAACTGCTAGTATCTGGGTATAATATAACGCTCAAGCTAGAACTCTAGAGTAAAAAGTGTTTTTGAAAGAAACTTTCCAGACTTCATTGCCAAGAATCCATCCCTCATAACAGTCTCTGCTCAAAATTCAGACATTCAGATATGGTGTATGCCAAAAATTTGGGTAACATTCTGAATGGAGTAGCTCTGAAGTGAGGCTGTCAATCTCTATCTAGATACTGAAGTGAATGGCTCAGTTTTCTCCAGGAGAAGCTCAGGAAACATCCACAGCAGGAGTTGGACTGCCCTCCTCATCGGTAAGTATCACTCTTCCTCTAAGTCTGTAAACGCTCTCTAATGGAGTGTTCCTTTGCAATTAAAAAAAATTCCCAAATTTATAAAACCACTTGATAAAGCTAAACAAAATACATATGAGCTATAGAAGCAAATGCTGCCAGAAACAAAATGATACATCTGTGGAGGTTTAAGAGGCTGTTTGTTGAGTACAATTATGTATCAAGGTCTTGATTATCATCTTTTCTATAGGGATGACTTTAGATCATGATAGCTAGACACAGACCAATGAAAACATTGGTCATATCATTTAGCTTTATGCAACCTGAATTAAAAAATGTTAGTGTTACCGATCTGGCAAGAGTGCTTAATAATGTAAGTGAGCAGAATTAAATACACGTGTGTGTGCTGTACCCTTGAACCTATAGCCATGAAAATGTGTTCACTTTAGCTCTGTATAAATGCCGTGCTCTGTATTCTTAGCAAAAGACAAGCAAAATACGACTCAGGTTTTAAACAACTTCAGATAATCTTTGCATAGAAGAAAAGTATCCTTAAAAATGGAAGGTGTTGAGGTCTGCCTTTGACAAAAACTGCAGTATGGAAGGTCTGGGATGCTGACACACCAGCCCATAGCCCTTGGTTGCAGATGCTAGAAGCCTGATTTTACTGTTCTCCTGTCAGTGTCCTGGTATCAGTGAAACACCTCTCAGGGGCTGCCAGTACCATCTCTTTTTGGCAGGACAGGAGACTATCCCCAAACCCACCGAGAGCCCATGCAGTCCTGAGGGTGCCTCTGGGCTGTCAGTCTGCAGGCAGGAGAGCCTTGCTGGCCCCAGGACACTGGCGGTGGGAAAAAGTGGAGCAAGTAGGATTTTTCTGGTCATTTGCCAGCTCTCACACATCTTGCTTGGCTGCCTGATGGTATCTTAGCAGGAAATCTATTTGGGCATATTTCTGGAGTTCACAATCTGCCAGCCCACAATGGCAATTTAGCTTGAGCAGAAAATTAGTCTGAAACCAATTTATCACTGGCATATTCTAATAAAGCAAAACAAAATAAACTCGTTGGTGGTCAAATTAGTTTAGTTACAATGGCCTGCAGGTACTGCAAAGCTGGGAGGCTTGTGGCTTGGATTGGGATGGATTTCTCCCAGCTGGAGATGTTGCCACAACAATGGGAAGCAGATTGTAGGTCATGTCATGTTAATCAAAACTTTCATCCTTGCTGGAAGAGCTTGGCACAGGCAGCACAGAAGGCCAGAACAGCAGCCTGTTGTACAACTTTTTGGGAACTTCTACCAGGCTGTATGAAGAGACTTGCAATTTCTAAGCCTCTATCGGTATGGCTGGAGAAAACTGATCTTTATCTTTCTGGAGGGTATTCCCCTATAGCTAGAAGCTCTAAAGAAGATAAATGACATTTGTGTGCTAGCCATTAGTGTAAAAGATCCCATCACTATTAAAGCCATAGTACTGAAACCTACTGGCAAAGCAGAAAACTGGCTATAAAACTGGGTAAACAGTAAAAATCCATGACTACTTTATTTGTTTATGAATCATTACTTATCAGTTATGATTATTAATGAAAAAATATAATAACAAGTCATCTGGTATGAAAAAGTATGTCTCAAAGGATCAGAAAGCAACAAATTCTTGTTATGGAAAAAAATACAACAAATGAGGGTCTGGTTATTTTCCACTAAAGATTTAGCTCTGTGCAATGACTACTATTGAAATCCTGGTGAGACCTCAGTCCTCTATTGCAATGCTGGGGAGGGATTAATGTTGGTATCTGCTGGCAGGACAAATCACATTGATGTGCTTGATGTATTTTTCAAAAGCATTGATTTTAATATAGGGATCTTTCTATCTGTCATAGCTTAGTCAGTTAATAGTAATTAAAAGTAATAATTCAATTCATTTAGTGCAATTTTTTCCCCAAAATGAATAATAGAGCTGCTGTAAAAGAGAACATTGCTACACAAACTTTCTTTAGATAAAGTGATAATAAGTAATGTAATAAAATGCTGTGATGAAAACAAAGTCACATCTCAGAGCCTTTTTCTAGAGCTTTTCTTGCAACTTTGGCCCAAATCATGTAACTTAGAGCCACTTAACTCTGGCTGTAATTTACAGTAAGTCGGATTATCATGGGCATCTGGAAATAGATTATTTTTCTTTCATCATATGACTGTAATTGTGACTATCATGGTGTTTGGAAAAATACTATTTTTCCTGTTACCTGCTTGGACTTTTTATGTTGTGCAAACTACTGTAGGGCTTTTTCCAAAAAAAGCACATCTGCATGCTGATTCCTTTATCCTGTTGTCCTATCTGTTCTGTCCTGGGCAGAGCATGTGGGAGCTGGAGCACAGAGGGACAGACAAATACGCTAGGCTGCCTGTGATGATGGCAGCAAGGGTCAGCCTCATATGATGAAAGGTTTAGATGTTTCTTTGTAAAAATGTAACCCCTTCCAGCTCCATGAAATCGGGACCAAAGAAGTGAATGGATCCTCTGAGTTGGGCTTCTATTTGTAGCACTGAGATCAAAACCCCAGATCCAGACTTCAGGCGCTCCAACATTTGAATTCTAGATCCAGATCTGGACCCACATTTTGCATTTTGGGCTCATTTCTGAGTAAGTAGGAGCAACAGTATCCCACTGATCCAACTTTTACAGCCATAGGCAAATAGACATTAAAACAGCTAGGACAACTCCCCAGGGAAGTTAAATTCCCAAAGAAGGGACTCAAGCTGCTGCTCTTGAAGTAGCAGAGGAGTACTTTCAGATGTCCCAGTCTTTTGCATTGGCTTGCCAGTTAGTTCTTTTCATCATTAAACTCACTAAGGATACAGGGTTTATTTGGTTGAATTAACATATCTGCATGGCCAACATGCAAGGGCATAATGTAGGTTAATTTTTAGCCTAAATTCCTGTGAAAATGAGATACATGTAGCTTTGTTGTTTGTGTAAGTGTATATGTATGTACACATTTTAGCTTTTTGACTTCTGGGATTTGACTTAGACCTATAAAGTTCCTACAAGCTGTATGAAAGTAGCTAGCCACTTGATGAGAAGACAATATTAAGAAGCCCATATTGAGGGAAAAGCATCAGTATCTTCCCGTTCATGAAATGCCAGAGAATCTCAAGGTGGGACACTGACCCTTGGGAAGACAGCATTCTTGTTAGATCCACTGCTCACAGAACAATCTACTTCTTTAGGCAATATTTAATGCTGTATTAATAAAAGCTAATTATAAGTTATTCAGGTCATTCAGGTCTTAAACCTCAGGAATTGGAGACCTGTTCTGGATGACGGGCTAGTTGTTTGGGCAATGTCTTCTCATGGGTAGGACTATGTCATAAAGGGGATGAGCACAAGATACCATCACCCTTGCTTCCTGTGCTCTGACATTTTTCTGAATTGTTTGCTCTGTTTCAGTTGATACATGGACCAGGTTCCTACAGAGACTCAGCCATGGGATTGTTATTATTTGTGCGACCACTTGGGTTTCCGCAGACCCATGCGTTGTCAAAACAACTGTTGCATATTTCAGCCAAGTTCACAATGGGGTAAAGATCATTCATCTCCTAAAGAAGCATTACATTGGAAAATTGTCTACAAAAAAATCAAAAGACTGTGCCAAAGCCCTGACAAAAGTCCTCAGGCAGGGAGTTCCCACCTTCTTAGATACCAAAGGCATGAGTGCTGTGGGATCTGCTTTGCCGTTCCCCACGTGTGAAATACATAAAAACTAAGTGGAAAGTGGCTGTTTAAAGTGGCCAAGGGCATCCAAGTATATTTACAGCACATCTAAACATTGTTGCTAGGATAACTAAAATATTTATTGGCAGAATATGAGGAGAGAATTTTATAATGTGATGGTTGTACTTTTGAATGTCTGTAACCCAGAAGTTTGCACAGTTCCAAATCCCAGCCTACTTATCATGATATATAAATGTCATGCCTTCCATGCTTGAGTAGAAGCCAAGCTAAGGACACGTGACATCTGCTCCAGATAAAAATGATTCGTGCTTATAATGTAATTCCACATATATAACAACTTCCTCAACTTTTTTTTTCAGTTATGGAGGAATTATTTGGGGCATCTGAGGAAGCTTGTCAGTGTAACAATATTGGCTTGTTAAGAGAGTTTGGAATTCAAAGTCCCCTTGTGAAGATGAGGGATAATAACTCAATAATATTGTCTTGTAAAGAATTCTTCATTTGGTGCAAGCAAAGGTATGTGAGAGATTTTCTTACACTGCAGTGGATATTCCAGGCTTCATTTGTTTCCTGTGACATTCCTGAAAAATGTGACTGTTTATTTTTCTTGTGCAACAAATGCTACTGGAACAAATGCTACAGGCTATAAGTGGAAGCAGTGCTGCAGTACTGTTCAGTCACAGCAGTCTTGGTACTTCTCAATCACATGGAAATCTAGTCAAGTAGTACAGTGCTTAGCTTGCTACCACTTTGAGGATGCACTCCCTCCCGACATACAACCATGCTGATATCAGCACCTGCATATTTTACACCTTCTATGTTACTGCAGTTGTTAAATCTATTCTGTCCTTCCTGTGGCACCCACATCAGTAGGTTAATCTAGAGTCACAAATCCGTAAGAGCTCGATGCTCTCCTAATAAAAAGTTTGTCTCTGTCCCAGTAGCATTTACTGCATCGTCACTATTCGTACAGGACAAGAATTTTCTGACTGCTAACAAAAAGTTCTTAACAGAGCCTTAATTAAAATCATATTCAGAAGAAAAGTATTGAAAATGATTACATTATGAGTGAAAAGTATTGAAATTTATTACATTATGAGTGAAGATCTGGGTAATATTAAGCAGCTGTTAAAACACAAAATTAAGTCAAGCTAATTGTTATTACTGGCAGTCCCAATGACAGGTAAGTGGCAAAATGCTTGACTGAACAGGCCTTTGGTCAAACAACTGATGTTGCATAGCTATTCTGCAGCAGGGTCCTCACCCCCACTGAATACAGAAACGTAATACTGACAGTTAGATAAACAGTGTAATTTGTATGAGTATCAAAAGCATTGTCCTTCTTCCTGTTCTTACTGAAAAATACTGGCTAGATGAATTCAGACTTGAGAAGCTGTAATGAGAATTCATAGACTTGAGGGACAGGAACCATGAAGGCAGTCTGATCTCCTGACACAGATTCACAAGCTCTTCAAGTAATTTCCATTCCATTGCTTATGACTGAACTGGAATACAGCCTATTAAGTAGATGTGCAGTCTTGATTTTGCACATACCAGGGCTGGAGATTCTACATGTTTTTTTTCCAGAAGTCCCAAAGTTTCTAAAAGTTTTAGGATTCAGGTGACAAAACCAGCATAACAATTTCTTGCCTTCCCATCTTCTGGCCACTCCCCCTCACCTCTGTGCTTCTGCTCCTTCATTGTGCCAGTGCAGCTCTTTGTGGATTGATGGCATGAACCAGATTGCTGTAATGATTAAAAATCAATGGGAATCTCTCCATTTAACTTAATTACAGAAGAAACATATTGTTAACTGCCTCCTTATAGGCTGAGGCATTGCTGCAAAATTTATTTAGTCCTGTTCCACATATTTTGTAGCTATTTATATCCAAAGGGTGCATTAAATGCTACTTTTACAATATGGAAAAGCTTTACAACAACTGCAATACAGTTACACTAAGAAGTAAATGAGCAAGTTTCATTGTAACTGTCAATTAACAAAGTTATTGGAAGGTTGAAAATCAAACACAGGCATTTGAGTAGCTGTACAAAACCATGAAAGGTTTCTGATTTATAGAACTAATTTTATGCCAAAACTGCAAGCAAGGCAGATCAGTCAAAATCTCAGTTTTCTCTTTAGTTTAGAAGTGGGAGTCCTGGTGTCTTCCCTTGTCAAAGCTTGTCTGTTGATATCCTAGGTGCCTTTTTGAGCTTGTAGGAAGCTAAGAAACTGTAAGCCACAAGACCGTTCTCCAGCCTTAGGGGTTGACAACCAGTTCCACAACAAAACCAGATCTCCTTGCCTACTTGGAGCTCTGTGTAACTTCTGTACTTGGAGGACTTTGTGGTATCAGCTGATCTGGTGATCATGCCTGGCAGTAAAGGGTCCAAAGGAAGCATCTTCCACTTAAACATCTGCTCTTTGACCAGCATGATGAATGCACTGGTTATGTACACCCCTGCTGCTCATCAGGAACAGCCTTGTGTACGTGAGAAACAGGCAGCTACACAGGGATTTACTCTTGAAGCAGCTTAGCTTCTTAGAAAATTCTGTCTCTTTCAAATCTCCACTCAATGTTTTCTTCTTTGTCCCCATGTGCCAGGAGGCAGCTCCATTACCTCTTCATCATTTACTGCATGCACCCCATGGTCAAGGAGATGGAAAGGGAACTTTCATGTGTTGCTCTCGGTTTTGTTCTGAAAGATGCTCATGTACACGGAGATGGGCACGTTGGAGGAACATGAGTAGTAGAGAATATGCTGCCAGCTCTGTTTGAAATCATCTTCTTCCCAGTGAGGTGGTTCTGCTTGTGCCTTCCTCCTGTAGGAAGACATTATAATTAAATACAGCTTAAAGTGAGAAGATAAGAGTATTGTCTCTGTGTGTGGGACCCATCTAAGGCTACAGTTAATTTCTGAGCTGGTGAGAAAAGAAAGAAACAGTTACAGGAGGGAACACAAGTGAGCAATGTAAAACAAGCCTGATGAGATCCAGAGATGAACTGTTCTCTATTTTAGTCTCTCTTAAAGAAAACAAAAAAAAAGAAGGAATAAGACTGGAAATAAAGCAATAGGTTTTAACAGTGCATGCAATTAACTATTGAAACAGCTTTCTGTGGATTCTTATTTATTTGAAGGCTTTCAAGCAAGGTGGGATATCTTTCCAAAACAGATTCAAACAGTATCAGCCTTTATGGCAGGAATCCTGTGTTGTGCAGGGGCTCAGGTGAGATTTTTGTCACAACCCTCTTGGCCTTACTCACTGTAAGCTTTATTTGAGTTGTTCTCCCTCTGCATGGTGGGAAGAAAGCATATTTTTCAATTAGACAGCAAAGCAATATAATTCTGTGTGATTGTATATATTTCATATATACATACATACATATATATATGTAGTTTTAGTTGTACACTCATACAAATGAATTCTGTATCTCCACTATGCCTTTGTCTTTTCTTTATTTTTACTGATTAGAATTTTAAGTTTTAAACTCCTGTGACTAAAGCCACTACCAAAAATAAAGGCAGGTCTTTGTTCTAAACCTACTAGGATTAAATAATAGACAGAAATAAGCAAATAAAATAAAGCGTCACGTGAAGATGTACAGCAAGGTCAAAGATTTTTTATATATCTGTGCAAATCATATAATGGGACTTTGCTGATGATCATTATCTTCCCAGTGTGATCTTAAAAGTATTACTTATTTTAAAAATCATCTAGTACTTAAACTTAGGTACCCGATATAATTTTGAACACCTGAGGTTACCTAACAGCTACATGGGCAGGTATATATAACACAGGTGACAGAAGTGTGTCCTTTCAGAGTGATAGTGGGATGACAGGCAGGACAGCCAGGAGACTCCGAAGTCTTACCAGTAGCTGTGCTTCACTATGGATTTACTGGGACAGCAGCTCATTTCCCTGCTGTCTAATATATAAAGAAAATCAGCGTATTTTTTAAAAATTCAAAACCATATTAATTTAAGAAAGAAAATAAGTATGAGATCAAGACTTCAGGTGGCCTACACTGGTCTGTGTTCATTAATTTAAGATAGGGTTGTATTATGGTATCTGAGAACTTATACCATAACACTTAATTACTTGAATAGCATCTTGTGATAGGTAACTACTTTGTTCAAGAGAATTATGTTAAAGTCAGGGCTCTAAGTCAATGCTTACAAAATGTTTCTTTGTGTTCTTGATATATTTTCCATAGCTGAGGTATTTCAAATTTCCTTTCCTGGATTGCATCTCTAAGTGTTCTTCAAAAGAAAAAAGAAACTTTTTCTGCTATTGCAGAGCACTCCTTTCCAGAGAGAAGGGTCTCACACAGTCATTTTCAGTGCCATCCTCAAGTTAATAACCTATTTTAAAGGAAATGTTTAAATAAGCTCAAATGTTTCCATTTTCTCCTTTTGGGCTGAGCCCATAAGATGTACTAATGCTGGCTATATAGAACACTGTCTGTAGCGTGAAAGCAAGACCATCTGACTGTGTCCATGCAAACTGGAACTGGTTACATACAACACCCATCTTCTCTGGGCACTGAAACACCAAGATTACTTATACCCAAAGAAAAGAAAACAAATAATTATTTAGTACCAGACAAGAAATATGAAAACATATGAGAGCAAACATATAACCACCCAAGAGATCTCAGTAAAAGAAATAATAAAAACTTGCCCTAAAACACTTGAACAGGACTTCAGCTATGTACTGGGTAGGTGACTAACGTAAATGTTCATCAGAATTCCCTGATAAGAAATGGAGAAAGATAGACTCTTTCACAGCATGTATAGTCCAATTTCAGTATAGGTGTATACAGTAGGTGGGATGAATAACACTCTAAAGATGGTATCTCCATACAGGCTCCATTCAGAGAGACTAGATAATTTGCTTAGACTAAACACCTAAATTGCAGATAACTAAAATTAGGGGAGTTGGATCTCATCCTGGGTGTCTGGCTGAACAGAGAATATTTCTCAAGTTACTTACAAAATGAATGCCACACTGCTTAGGAAGGCTTCTGATTACTCATGAGCCTTCCTGAGCTCTGTAAGATGCTGTGCTTTGTCCAGGATCTGCTGTGGAATTTCACAACAGATTTTGCAGAAACTCTGATGTCACCAGACATCCCAGGATTGTTAGGAAGAAAGCAAAGCACTGGGGCACTGGGTCTGGTGCTGACTCGAAGTTCACAAGCCCAGCTGGACCTAATCTAACCCAAGTATTGCTAAGGTGTGCTCCCAGCTCTGCACATTTGGGGAAAGAGAACCTTGTCATCAGTAACAGCATAGGACTTCCAGTGGCTCCATGCCAGTTCATGACTCTGAGCAAAACAAGTCCTCCTAGAGCCCTGTTGCAGTGCCTCAGCACCACTGCTTCCAAATTTCTGAGTGTCTTGTTAAAGGGTGGCTCAGCACAGCACCATTTTCATTTGGATGAGGTCTACTTAGCTGTGCTTTTTCCTGTGTCCTCTCTGAAGGCATTTAGAGAGAAGCTCTAAGGCTGTAATATTTTTTTTTTGTGTGCTAAAAGGGACCAATCCCACAGCCCTGCCTACCACAGCAGGTTTTCTTGTTAAAACCTGCAGGAGCATTGAGGGTCTCACCTGACAGCTCAAATATGTTTATTGATTTGTTTATGTTGGCCTGAGAGCCTCACGCTGGTTGCAGTGTGCAAGGAGGTGGTGACAACAATGCCTGCATGGTCCGTCTCTCCAGAGGGACTGCCTGAGGTCTGCCTCACCAGTAAAAAATCTTTCATACCAGTGGTGCTCATTCTCTGGTCACCAGGGAAATTATCCATGCTAATTTTTGTTGACTTTGCCCTTGTCTGGTGCCTGATCATGATGAACCTTTTCATTCAATCCATTCACAGGACACCTGCTGTTACAGGAACATTTTTTCCAAAATTTTGGCTGGGAGGGCCAAAATTTGCTTTGCCACGTATTACCCTCAGGCTCAAGAGTTTCCAAAAACCTTTGTCAGTCTTCCTGACCCATTTTCAGGAATGAGGGTGGGGGAAAATCATTCTTGCCTATGTGAAAAACAATTATGTCAAGCTTTTATTTTATTTATTTTCTCATTCTGCCACACTTTACCAGGAGGACTGGAAACTGGGCCTACAAGAGAATGTCTCCACATTTACGATCACGACATGGCATTAGCTCACTTAATGGGCTCTCAGAAGCAGGGCAGGCAATGGGCTAATGAAAGCAGTTTCCCAAGTTTCCCAGCTGAGCTGGAGGATGAGCTTCAAACAGACACATGCATAGGTCCTATGTGAAAGTAACAAAACCAGACACATCCCCATCACATAGTTTGACAAGTTTCTTTGGAATCTTTTCTTGACATTAGTAGCACTCCTAATAAATCATATAAGGGACTGTGAAGATCTTGGATAATATGATAGTTCAGTCTTAATTTTTCCCAAATTTAGTTTTTACAAAGGTTATGAAATCATACATGGAAACAAAATTAAAGGACTGTTATTTAGACTGAAATGTCAATAATTGAATGTGAATAGTAAATCTGCCAGTGCAAGCTGAATTGGATATATTTGGTATGTATCCATTATGATGGCCTTCAATTACACAATCGGAGATTGCTTCAGAGTGAGGTAACCATGTCTCTGCAACACTGCTGAGAATTTGCTGGTCTGATATCAGAAATGAAATTTGGAGTTTTTCTCACCAAGCAGGTAGGTCTTGGTGTGCCTCTCCTGTGAGGCAGGAAAAAAGGAGGGACCTTCAAAAGACTGCCTCCACTGTCTGCTGTCACTACCATGCCCAGACCAGTTCCTACTCGGCAGATGAGCTGATAAACACATTACAGCAGAGGTGTGGACCTTGCCTTAGAGAAAGATAAGGAGCTATAATTGGTATGTGAAAGAATATTCTGAATAAGGTAGGGAATAACAAGAGAGAAAGGAAGATGATTTTCAGCTTGTCAAGAGATGAGGAAGCTTGATAACATAATGGAAAGCTAGAACTTTCCACTTTTACCAGAGGAATTTTGGCAGTGTAGCCCCTTAGCCGCTAGGAAGCCAACACAAAACCATAAAAAAAGCAGATTTACTGGCTGTATGTGCTTTTTGTTCCACTATATCACATTGAAATAAAATATTCTTGCATGCATATTTACTATTCCATTTGTAAGGACTAACATACATGTTATGTGACCATTTGCTGCAGATTCAGCCTATGCTGACTTGAGCCTAAGATAAATGATGTATTAAAGGACCTAATTAATCAATTATTGACTAAATTCTGATTAAATTGACTGCATTTTAGGAGAGTCTCTGCTTGGATACAACTGTTGTTTTTTAAAAAATATTTTTTTCTATTTCTGTGAACATAGACTTATGTAAAACTAGGAAGCAATTGAAAAAGCCGTGATACTCCCTTTTCATTTGAAGGTATGTTTACTGGTTATTAGTTGGATGCCTGGAGCCTGAGGGGTTTAAGAACTCATTCAGCTTTGGAGGATTACCTAGCAACAGTGTCTGGGAAACCACTGCTCTGAGGGGTTTTTCACTTCATTATGTTTTCAAATAGAAGGCGAGAGCATGCAAAGCCTCACATGAGATCAAAATCTAAGCAAAGCAATATTCAGCATCCATTTATCTTGATAACAGGAGTCATAAAAATAGGCTGCCTCAGACTACTCAAATTAGATGGAGAAATTATATTGCCCAAATATTTGTGCAGCGAAAGTCAGTCTCACTTAAAAGTTCAGTGTGCAGGCAACACAAAATCAAATTTGATTTCCTGTATTGACAGGAAAAAATTCATTCAGCCGTCTTCCAGACCCATAGTGAAATGGGATGCATTCTGCTAAAGAAATAGGGGGTTACTGCAAATCAACAAAAAGCAATTATTTGAACTGGAATCTGACCAGGATATCCATCTGAACTTCTTCTCCTTCAAAAAAATAGTACTATTTTGAGACCAAACGTCCTGCAGAACGTTTTGCAGATGGCTTTTTTTCCCCTTCACTTGTTCTAATAACAATTGAATTATTTCCAAAAAATATTTCATTTAGTCTTCATTTAAAAAACAGATCAGAGCATTCCCACACTAGGTTATGGTCCTGTACGCTGCTAGAGGAAGGACAGTCTGTACCCATTACATCAGGATCTCCATGTGAGCATGATAAGGGAATATAGAGCAGACATTGCTCAGTTCTCAAGAATTTAATCTTGCATCTGTGAGAAAAGTAGGCCACATACTCTGGATATCTCACAATTGTCCCATGAGGACAAAATGTATAACAATGTGTTTTGACTTGTATGCCTGTAGGACTTACTGCATACTCTCTCTCCTTTTTGTCTTTCACACACAGAGGAATATTTGTTCTTCAAATAACCTGATGTATTAGACAACTGTTAAAACTACTGTGAGCCCAAGAAGCAGTAATAAATTTGTCTGTGTGTTACATATGGACTAGCATATCATCAGAATTATTCCATTAAATGTGGTAACAATAGCACATTGGCATATGAAATTCTCATGTGAATAAAGATTTGCTTTGAAGTGCAGAAATATTTGGAGTCAGCTGAGGAAGAATAAAGAATTTTTAAGTATACGTTTCAGAGAAAGAGAGTGGCTGGATCTCGCTGCCCAGTCCAAACCCACTCTCTAATAAACTCCAAACACAGCCAGAGGTAAGGTGTTTGCTGCCACAAGTTCAAGTAAAATCAGGTGCTAGTCTAGTCTCCAGCTCTCAAAGGAGAAGCTAATTGTCAGTCAGAGGAATGTGAGAAAACATAGAAGTCTAGAGCATAAATCTTCAAAATCAGGGACAGATGGAGCAAAATAAAGAGTCAGCCTTTCCATTTGCACTTTGATTATGATGGCCGGACATGTTTGTTCATGTACAAGCAGCTTGGGGAGGCATCCTTTGGTGCAGGATAAAGGTCTTCCTTTTTTACCTGTGCAATTAGCCATCATTAGTGGTAATATCACAGTGTTCAGAGCCTTTGACAAATCATCATCTCCTACCAGAATATTTACATGTCATATATCCCCTGCTTGCTAAAATTAAACTTCAAGTGACAAGTAAACTTTATATAGAGGAAACTACAGCAACAAATTATAAGCAAGTTTTCAAGTGTAGGACTCATCTCATCCAGCATGACTTGTCTGCAAGGTAGACCGCTGTACCTGAGCTCATGGTCCTGAGTTCCCAGAACAGTCTGTGGTGAGAATTGCACACTATAACAAAGTCTGCTCCTTACTGGACAATTACTTTCAACAGAAATCAGTTGTGTCTAAAAGTGCTTATTTTCTTGTTTAAAAGAAGACCAGGTAATCAACTCAGGTGTGTATATGTAAAAATGCAGCACTGACATGTGGTCACCTTGACATTATTTTGGGTGTATTGAAAGCACTTAATGGAATTTTTAGAGGTACCTGGGTCCCAACTCATCTGAGGTACCTAGGCATCTATTTAGGTAGATGCCTTTAGCCTCTTTAAACATGTATACATGTTTACATATATACATACATGTATACATATGTATGTATATATGTATACATGTTCATATATGCATATGTATATATCAGAGACACTCATCTGCTCCTGAAAGTTGAGCTCTGACTTTTCTCAATGCCCAGATCTCCTCCTGAGTCCGATAAGTAAGACAGGTACAGAAGGAATGCTGGGTTATGCCTAAAATTCTTTTTTTTCCCCCCTCACCTTTTATGACTCCTGTATTGCTAAGTATCATGTGGCAAAAACAGAGTTTCTAATCACATACCATTTTCGACAATGACCATTGGCCTTTGCTTTCCTGGTCCAAAAGTCACAAAGCTGTGTTTATTTTAACATCTGCAGAATGTGAACCAATTAAAAAATATTAAGGGAGGTATCACCAGATAAATAGCAGAGTAATAAATATCCAGTGACATTAGAAACCTTTTTACAGGATACCAAGGGGGGGTTCAATCTGTCTGGGCTGGATTGCAAAACACTAACTACTTTAAGCCAAAAGAAAGAGACATTTATTTATTTATTTATTTATTCATTCATTTATTTGCTATAGCATTTTTCAGTTGTATCCTTCTCTCTCAGTACCTTACTCTGTCAGCTTCCAATATCATAGAAACTTTTGATTTTCAGGATCTCCTGGAGGAGCAAATCCTGGCAGAAAAATAGGAGGCAAACACATGAATAGGGCCCCTGTTCTTGTTTGTACCATGTCTTCACTAACAAAAATGGAGGGTGTTTTACCTCTGGAAGGAAAAGGTAGTGTTTGTTTCAGTGTGAGCTGATACAGGCAGGACTCAAGAACAACCACAAAACCACAGATTAAAGGCAAAACACAAATTTAATCTCAATACTTCATGGATTGGGGAATCTCTGAAGCAGCACCTGGGCAGAGGAAGGCATGCAGGGGACACAGGCCCTACTGAGAGAGTGTCCTTATTAGCAAGACTGTCCGTGTTAGCAAAGGCATGTCTCTCACTCTCAAGTGTGAGAGTGCTCCCACTTGCTTTTCTGGCCTGTATTTCAAGCATTCTGGCAGGCAGAATGCTTTGGCAGGGCAAGAATCTTGGACATATTTGATAAGGTGCCCCTGAGTCCATCCCAGGCCTACGTTATCTAAGTGCAGATGTTCTACTTGTTGAGCACACAAAACTAAACAACAATTAGTGTGATATATGTGTTTTCCAGCACCCCACATGAGTCACTTGAGTGTGTTTACAGTCCTTCTCACAAATCCTACGTTACTTTCCCACGGTTGTCTACTATAAATCGATGGTGGACACAAGACACCGATATATAATTGACATCTAGCAAATGTGACACCCATCCACAAGAAGGATCAGAAGGATGATATGGGGGACTAGAGGCCTGTCAGTCTGACCTCGGTGCCTGGGGAGGTCATGGAACAGATCATCTGAGTGCTATTATGGAGTGCATGAGGGACACCCAGGCAATCAGGCCCAGCCAGCCTGGGTTCATGAAAGACAGGTGCTGCTTGACAAACCTGATTTCCTTCTATGACAAAGTGACCTTCTTGGTGGATGAGGGAAAGGCTGTGGATGTTGTTTACCTGGACATTAGTAAGGCCTTTGATATAGTGTCCCACAGTATCATCCTGGAGAAACTGGCTGCCCATGGCTTGGATGGGAGTACTTTTTGCTGGGTTAAAAACTGGCTGGAGGCCGGACCCAGAGAGTGGTCGTGAGTGGAGTTAAATCCACTTGGCGGCCAGTTGTGAGTGGTATTTGCCAGGGCTCGGTATTGGGGCCAGTTCTCTTTAACACCTCTATCAATGGTGTGGATGAGGGGATTGAGTATACTCTCAGTAAGTTTGCAGATGACACCAAGTGAGGTGGGAGTGTTGACCTGCTGGAGGGTAGACAGGCTTTGCAGAGGGACCTGGATAGGTTGGATTGATGGGCCAAGGCCAATGGGATGAGGTTCAACAAGGCCAAGTGCCTGGTCCTGCACTTGAGTCACAACAACCTCATGCAGTGCTACAAGCCCGGGGAAGACTGGCTGGCAGAAAAGGACCTGGGGGTGTTGGTCGACTGCTGAACATGAGCCTGCATTGTGCCCAGGTGGCCCAGAGGGCAAACAGCACCCTGGTCTATGTCAGGAACAGTGTGGTAAGTAGGACTCAAGAGTACATTCACCTGTACTTGGCACTGGTGAGGTTCAGTTTTGGGCCCCTTATCACAAAAAAAGACATAGAGGTGCTGGAGAATGTCCAGAGAAGGACAACGAAGCTGGTGAGGGGTCTGGGGAGTAAGTCCTATGAGGAGAGGCTGAAGGAGCTGGGGTTGTTCAACCTAGAGAAAAGGAAGCTGAGGGGAGACCCTATCCCTCTCTACAACTACCTGAAACCAGGGGTCAGTCTCTTCTCCCAAGTCACAGGGGACAGAACAAGAGGAAATTACCTCCTGTTGCTCTAGAGGAGGTTCAGATTGGATATTAGGAAAATTTTTAGACCAGAAGACTTATTAAGTATGAGCTGCCCAGGGAAGTGATTGAGGCACCACCCCTGGTGGTATTTAAAAGATGGGTTGACATAGTGTTTAGAGACATGGTTAAGTAATGGTTTTTTTAGGTTGATGATTGGACTAGATTATCTTAAATGTCCCTTCCAACCTAGACAATTCTGTGATTCTATATCCTGAGGCTGAATCTCTCTTTTGCCATCAGAAATTATTTGGGAAAGGCTTTTATGGACACTGCAGACAGTGCTGTTTTCTGGAAGGGCTGTATTGTGTCTCCATAACTCAGGCTTGTTAAGGGAATAAATGCATCCTGTCACTCAGCATCCAGCTTTATTCTCTGGTTCTTATTCCACAGCTTTCCACCAGGGAAAGGCCCCAGGGAACCACGGTTCTTTTACTGTGAGGCAATTTGGGGAACATGACCATGGCATGCAATAAGGTAATTATTATGTGTTAGTTAACTTGTTACCAAAATGAATTAAGTAACAGAAATCCTTCCCCCCTTTTTTCTTTTTCCAGAGAAAGCCAAGCCTTAGATAATTAGTTCTTCAAGCATTTCACACTCACTTCTGCACCCATGTGTAGGGTTGCACATCATGGGTACTACCAAATAGTTCATTCAGCTCACATGGAGCTGATTTTTTTACTGACCTCAGAGATGAGAGGAGTAAGGGTATTGTTTCTGGGTGTGGATGCAGGGGAGACAAAAGCTACAGAGGAAACAAAATACACCCTCCTCGTTTAGAGGTTCCAGCACAACTGCTCACCAGGCAGCTCCTGATGGAGAGGAGAGGGGAGGAAAATATCTTTAATTCTTTTCCCTTGTTAGAAAGGGACATGGAGAGTATCTCCTTCGAGAATATTCCCTATGAAGGTTTGCATGCTGCACACTGTATTTTATACAGAGATGACCCTAAAGGCACAGCACATATCTGGCAAAAGATTCAGTGTTCAACCATTATCACTTGACTTGTGTGCTGATTATTCTTCAGGAATTAGAGGTGATAAAATCCTGTGTTTCTGTAGTATCATTCTTGAAGTACCCAAAAGGCCTTAATTAACAGATCTCTGTGCAGCTGAGAAAAATGCAGTATAAAGAGATTAAAGGTTCTATTTTCAAACTTGCTCCCCAAGATACAGGCAAGTAACTTCATGCATCCACATTTTAAAGGATTTTCCCAAGACCCATCCATGTAATGAGGCTACAGCTGCCCTAGAAAACGCCTCAGCAATACAGTTTCTGGGCTGTAACCACGAAAATTACTTTTTCCCTCTTACAAAAGTTATTCCCAGTCAGCGAGGAATGTGTTGCTAATTGTAAATCCACCTTGAGAATAATGTATTTTGAATTAACATTTGGGAAGGTTTGTTTAAAGGTTCAGAGGAGTGTGCCAGTGCTTGTTTTAGGAGTTCATTCCTTCTCTCCTTTAGTCAAGCCAGGAATTTTGTCTTGAGCAACAGAATTCTCAGCCAGGAGGTTATGTGCCTCATGAATCCCTACCAAAGGTATGTGCTCATCTGGCTGGTGTAATCCTTCTGTCAGGAGCATTCCCTTGACCTGCCTTGTAACGAACCCAAGGCCACATTTCAGGAGGGCAAGGATTCCTGACCCAGTGTGCATTTGTAGGTGGGAGAAAAGATCTAAAACACAGCAGATAATGGTTCACATGCAGCTTGGCTTGAAATGTCTTGTGCATTTTACATAGTTCACATAAATCACATAGTTTACATAAATCAAAATGGCAAATGTGAAAATAACTTGATAAACCCATTCTTCATAGTAGTTTGTTTTCCATGGTTGCAGTGATTTCATCCTGTATGAGCTCAGTTAAACAGGTTGTATAATGTTTGGCTTCCCATCTTGAAGTCTGTACATGGGAAAATAGGACGTAGCCTAGAAAAATTGTTTCAGAATTCTTTCATACTTCCATACTGCTGAGGACTAATGCTACCGTATGTCTGGATTTTCTGAAATCTCTTTCCATATAGAAAGTCTGAGGATTTTTCTGTATTTCATCAGAATTTGTGGAGTTACTATGTAACTTTCAAGCCAGATACTACTCTGCAGGCTGTATGGAAATCACTGACTTGTCCATGAATGATTGCTGCTGTGGTAAGTATCAGCAACTAAGTGAACGTGGCCTACATTTGATACATATATATAGAGAGAGAGACCGTGAGTCTTCCCTCCCGTGAAAGATTCAAACCCAAGGTGTATACCACACGTACATAGAAATGTGCTGCTATGCCAAAAAGGCTGCACAGCAACACAGCTGAACTAGTGAAAGGAGACTATGTTATTATTGCTGAGGGAACTCAATGGGAACTGCTTTTCATTGCATGGCCTGATTTTTAAGGGGGTAAACTGCAGCTGGCTTTGCTGCTGACTTGCATTGAAAGTTTAGACAACACTAAAATGCTGGCACTTGTGCTGGGATCCATGGCAGCAGCACCAGTCATAAAGCATATCCCACCCAGTCTGACCTGGGACCTGCTGCTCATGCTGGTGTCTCCTGAATGCCTGACTCTGCAGCCACAGTGCTGGAGCTGCAGCCACCCTCAGCTGTGCCCACCACAGGGCTGCAAGTTATCTATCCATAAAGTGCAGACAAAGGTAGAAAACCCCCAAAATCTGCTCCAGCAAAATTTTCACATCAATAAAGATGTGTCCAGAAGAGGTTTGCAGTCACATTAGGAAAATTGTGCTTTACTAGTACAGTTTGCTTCATTTGAAGGTTAAAATTATTTTATTACACCAGTGCAAAGCTATCCAATGGACTAAGTGGACTTCAGTCCCAAAATCTGCAGGAACCACTATAACAATGAATGATTCCCAGTGTAGCTACAACCTGTGTTTCAGTCACTCATCTCCTAAACAGAAAAAAAATGTCTCTAAAAATGGTATGGTGAGAAGTCAGTCATCAATGGAAGAAAAGTGCTTTCAGATCATCACAGAAAAAGTCCAAATGCATAAAGGATTATATATGAATGTTACATAATTTTTTTTCAAGGGTTTATGGCTTTATAAAAACATGGAGTAAAAAATGTTTCTGGCTTGAAAACAAAATGCGACTGCTTTGAGTATTTGATTGCTTTACAAATTTGTTAAATAATAACATGTAATACCTGTCAGACACATACTTCTTAGTTCAAAAATTGTAAAGAGCATTCCTAATTGCCATTATGATTTTAAAGATTTTCTTCTGTCACACTGGATGTACTTCATGTATTCCGAATATTCATTTATACCAAAGTTTCCTGTTACTGTGTCTACATATGGAATGTACTAGCTCTTTTGCTCCCTTTAATCCTGACCCACACCCTCTCTGTCAGGTCTTCATGCATCCCCAGGTGCAGCATGAACTGCTCCCTATCCCCGCTGCTGGCCCTGGATGCCTACCCACCACTCACTTCAAAGTGTCACTCTTAGTGTCATGTCTCTGTCTTGCTGTCAATAAGGACATACATCTGACTACTAGGTCTTTGCTAGGTGTAGTCTGTATAGTAGGACACAGTGATTAACCCCTTTGGCAAATGCAGTATGTGTGGGCTCATGGGGGTTAAACAAATGACTAAGTACAGGTCCAACCTTCATTAGCCTAGGACATTGGATTACGGTGTTTTTCAAGGCCCTGCTCTTGTCTGTATTGACAGAGACAATTTTAAAAGACGTCTCTTGTCAGACACCCATGCAATAAGAATAAACTCACCTGATTAAGACCAACTACATAAACAGATTAGGCAGCTGTCATGCCCCAGCTGTCAGTGTATAGTATGCGATGACATAATATGATAAATTGCATACATACTGTTTGGAATATTTCTCTCTGCAGATTGAGATTAAATATTTCTGGAACACATAAAGGATGACTTTTATTTGGCCATTATCTCTGTTTCTCCAGGACAAACATTCAGTAATTTTTCACAAATGTTCCATTCGTTCAAGCTCATGCACACCTTGTACACTATGGGTCAAACTCTCTTCTCAGCTGCTTTCTTTGCAAACCATTGGAAATCAATATGGAAGTGATTCACAAGCAATGAAAACAGACATGTGCTTTTCCTTTTTATTGGGAAAATACTTTGGGGATTATAAACGTGAATTTCAGGAGAATTTGGGATATGATACAATGACTTTTCAAAAGGATTTAAGAAAAATCTGAAAGATTTAATCTTCAGAAGAGCACCCTTTTGCCATATGCTTTCTGCTATGAACATCTGGTTCCAGTGAGATCTCACTGTGGGATAGTTTATAATGCAAAGATGTGCTAAGAAACTTCTGCTTGAAGAGGGGTTTGGTCACAGACCCTTTATCCTCAATGTTATATGTAAAGTAAGGCTCTAGTCTGTACATTGCACATCTGCGAACAATTAAATATCTGCAACCAACCAGGAGGCATTGATCTTAGCAGGAATAACAGCCAGGCTGCAGACAGACAGATTGGAGTTTGTTGTAAGATGGAGCAATATGGAAGAGAACACATGGCACAGAAAATAGCATAATATAGCATGTGCTAATAATATTTTTTTTTTCTGACTGCTTAGCTAGTTGTTCTTTTCCCTGAAACCTTTGCTTGTGGCAATTAAAGCAAGGCAAAAATACAATTTTTCCTTAAGCAGTCACTGAAATTTCAACCTGTTCATTGATGAAATTTATTCACGACGTCTAATAATTTCTGACCTAATGGACTGAAACTTGAGGGGGTTTATGTTTTCATTAAAAAAAAATAATATATATATTCTGGATGCAAATACATAATGAATATACACTAATATATCTCCAGTTTTTAGGTCTTGCTTTATCTAAGTGGCTAATGATTCTGAATTTGAGAAAAGACGTGTCCACTACTTTTTGGAAAATTAAAGCCTTCTGAGGAAAATCAAATTCGACACTCAAAATCAGAGATCTTAACAGCATAGTCACTAGTGTATTTGATGAGTGTTTGCCTCTGATGATGTCAACTGGCAACGAATTCCTTGAATTTGTATATATGAGTGCTGCACGCTTGTCAGTCACCCTATGCAGTTTTTACCCAAGGGATAAAGATGATGACCCATGGCTAGGCCTTACAGTTCATTGTCACATTAAAATCTCTTGTCCAAAACCTATATAGTGTGCAAGCTGTTAAATTTTTACATCAAATAAAGCCAGCCTTTTGCCTTTTTTTTTTTCTAATCTGAGGCAGCTAAACAGGCACTGTAGGTGGCACCTACAATCAATACAGGGAAGGGGTGGGAAGACTGAAGTATAAACAGAATTAGTTTGATACAAGTGGCCTGGAAAGGCAGATGCTCTCCTTGGAGAAGGGGCAGCTATAAAATACCCTGAACAGAATGATTTGCACTAGGGAGGGCTAAAACTAGGTAACTGGCAGGAATGTTTGCACAAGCAGGGTATTAACAGGCTCGAGTGGAAAAGCAGCAGAGTGGTATTTTCTTGGGTTTGGAGGTAGAGAAGACTGTGATGCAGGAGTAGAGCAAAGATATTGGATTGATGGAGCTGCAGCCAGACAGAGCTTGGGTTGCTCATGCTGAGGAGCCCTGGAAAGGTGTTCAAGTCATCAGGTACTCAGCAGGCACAAGCAATGAGGAAAAGCTTCAGGAGGAGATACTACTAGTGTAATGAGGGGTGCTGCACAGTGAGGTTGCTTTTCAAAAAATTCAAGTGCTATTTGTACTTACAAATAGTACTTGTACTTAAGTTTTTGATGAGAACCATTAGATCTTCAGATTCTGAAATCAGGTTGATCAAGTCTATCCATCCCTCAATATCATCAGTGGAGTTGAGGGTGAAAAGAGAGTTTCTGGTAGCATATGTTTTGTGAAAATCACACAACTTTAAAAGATTTCCTCTATGATGCTGCTTAACTGGATTCCTGTAACTTTCCAAACACACTGCCAAGACCAACACTCCTTCAAAATATTTGGTGCAATGGGCTTGGTGGTCTATGAGGTGAAGAAGTTAGTTTTTTTTAAATGGAAGTTAACTCTGAAACCAAGTAATGCTAGATTAACTGTAGGTACAAAATTTTGAAGTCTGACTTCTTTCCAATCAAATAATAAAAAATTAGGAAAGTTTGTGCAAACTGCAAGACCACCAGATCACTGTGGTTTTGTAAAATGGGTGGAAGTTACTGAAATAAGCTTGGAGAACCGAGCAAATTTTCACTCTTTCAGTTGTGAGTTGAAATAGCTGCAAGAACAACATGGCATTTGGGGAGATATTCAGGCATCTAAGCATAGGTGACTTGTGTCATTTCACATGATTTCCGTTACTCAAAATACCCATGTGGTCTGACAGGTATGTGGAAAATCCATGGATGTCTGCAACAAGGCAGGAGACTATAGGGCATCTAATTGTACTGGACATATATGTTCAGGCACCCAGATCACTCCCTAGATACCTTAAAGTGGGACTAATGTGGCAGCCTGACCTTCATGCTTTTAGAAATTCTTCCCTGAATAGCTGCACTATCTTTTGTATCCCCAAAGGTGATTAAGAGACCTGAGGTAAACTAGTGCAAGGGTTCAGCAGCCTAGCTATGTGGTTGAATTCCCAACCTCAGGCTCATTTGATGTTTTCCTGGTAGCATGAACGGGAGTTCAAAATCACTGCAGGAGTATGCACTAAGCCAAATCTCACAGTTCCTCAGTGGGGCTGGGAGCTGAGCTGGAGCTGTGGAAACATACCATCTTCCTTGGGAGGGAGACCTCATGCACTGTCACCCCATCCATGCTTGTCCCTCACACATTTGTTCCAGCTGCCTCTTTTCTCCCCGAAGGTTTCTGTTGTCTCATATCTGTTGCTTTACTTGTTTAACTACTCTAGCAAAAGTGTACAATACCCCGGCTTTATACATCTATGGATACTGAGACAAAGCACTTTTTTTTTTTTAATGTCAGAAGTGGTCTAAATTAATTTCTGTGACTGCCCTGACACAGATTAAGAGTACTGGGGCAGGCAGCTCCTATCTCCTCCAGGGTGCAGGCAGTGATGTGGGATGTACTCTCCCACCCGTGTGGCTGGGATGCAGAGCTGAGCCCGGGGTGAACTCTGGCACCAGCCAGCTGCCTCACCCGTGCTGAGACCCAGCAGCTCTTTGGGTACTTGCTGGTGTTAAGGCTCAGTGTGACTCGAAAGCCACCTTGTCAATCAGGGAGAGATCAAATAAAAGTCAGGTTTCCTGTTCTGAGTCACAGCTAGAATTATTGCTCTGTATATTATCCATCATAATAAATTTTTGAATGACTTTAACTCAAAATACACTTAACTCAAAAAACACTTAAACTACTGTAATTAATGCTGTTAACACATTTTAGCATTTAAAATTATTATCCTTAACTGTGACATAACAGTGGGAAAAAAAAAAAAAAAGGAGACTGAGACTCTAACTTTACTCCAAGCATTAAACCATGCATCCATTTCAAAGATTCTGGGCAAGGGGATTATAATGTGATATCAAACTATTAAAAGACTTTAACATACTAAGAGATTTCTCATCCTTTGGCACTGCTTACACAGAATGTTTCAGTAATGCTTAAATAAGATCCTCTTTTTTAATTTTCTCTGATCATATTTCTGTCTTTGTAGCAGTAAAAGGAAAAGTTACAAGCAGAACACCAGAATGCCTGGGCTGGCAAGTCACTAAAACAAATCATGTTATTTAATTGTCTCCCAGTTGCCTCTCAATTATCAAAACCCCCAGTTATTGAAGGCTAAGACATTTTACCCTGCTGATTAAGAGAAGGATAAAGTACTAGTAGGACTTTCTAGAGTATTTGCCACTGGGGAAGGTCAAGAACCTCTCCAGCTAAATAAACCTCAAGCCCTAAATGGTGACTTCCATCCTGGGCAATCCATGGAGAAACTAGAGAAAAAAGATGTTACAGGACTTAAATTCAAATGCTTTTGTTCAGGTTATCAAAAGAGTGCAGGGGCAGCTTCTGAAACACAAGGAAATTCACAGACGGGGCAAGATGCAGAGAAACTAACACTGATGTGAGGACCAGAAGACTTTTGCAACCAGAAAGCCATATTGTTCACTGCAGAAGGACCTCAGCATGTGGAGCATGGGACTCTTTATGAGTAACTGAGAGCTCTTAAACACTAAAATTGAAGGCCTGGACATTTAGCAACCTTTCCAATCTTTATCTCACCAAACATCTTGCACAATGACCACAGTGAGCACCTGTATTGGTTTTCTACTTCTTTTCTGCAAGGCATTCAAGCACAGGAGGATACCTGTGTGTCCTCTTGCTTGTGTCCTTCATAAAAGAACTGCAGCACCATCACAAAACAGTGTAGAGTGTACACAGCTATCTTTCTATAGCTATCACTCATTAATGTGGCAACTTGCCTTCTTCTGATTCATGGATATATCTTTCAAAATGAGACAAAAGACAGCATGGACAATAACTGAACACAGAGGTGTTTCATTGTGTAGTAAGTCAAACAAGTACATCTTTGTGCTATACATCTTTTCTATGGTTCCAAAGCTTAAAGCAAATATGAATAAATTTCACTCTCCCTCATTCCTAGGGGGGACAGATGTGTCTCTGTTTTGTAGAGAGGTAACACTTAGGCACAAAGGGCAAGATTTTCAAAGATACTAAAGTGCCTGAAGATGGAGAGATGCCTTTTGGGATTTGCAAAAGTGCTTATGCAGAGCAAGTACTTGCCTCCCACTGAGATCAGTGTTTTGTATCTGTTCAACAGATGAAAATCTGACAGCTGGCTCTGTTAGAATAATATTTGCTGAGGGTAAACCAACTGCATACAACAGAGAATGGATATGGGACCCATGCTTCACTTTCCTCTTGAGACAGGACTGAAGTGACATTCACATGATGCAGAAATCTCATACTTCTGTGTACAAATGGCTTCTATCCATTGTTGATCAGGCTGTACCATGTTTCACTTCTCTCTTAGTGTAACCCCACCCTCTCCAGTCCTGCAGGGAAGCCTTCTGATACTTTTCCTAAAGCAACTGCCCTTGGCAATCTTATCTGCCTTTCCCTGCAGCAGTCATTGAGCATCCAGTCATGGATTAGTCTTCTGTTTGAGATACTTAATTTACCTTTTAATGTCTGAAGATCCAAATAATTTTGAATGCATACATTTGAGGTCCAGCCTCTGTCACCCCTCACCCTCAGAAAAGAGTATCCAGAGACTCCTGGACTGGACTTCTGGGGACCTGTGTTCAATCTCATACCTGCTGATATTTTCCATATGAATTTAGTAACTGACATAAGAAGAATTACTTCACAAGAAGACTGCAATATCTAACATAAAGGCTATAAAGGCTTACCTACAAGCCCAGTTCCCGTTGTTCAAGCTGTGTGTGGACATACCATGAAACGCCTTTTCCTGCTACTATCATGCAAATTTATAGCTGTGCGATACTTAAGTCTGCCATTGGGAATGGGGAGGCATCAAGCCTGCAAGTGTGCTCAGGGCACAGCTAGTATACGTCTGCAAAA
Source organism: Pedionomus torquatus (assembly GCA_013398155.1). Taxonomy (NCBI): domain Eukaryota; kingdom Metazoa; phylum Chordata; class Aves; order Charadriiformes; family Pedionomidae; genus Pedionomus; species Pedionomus torquatus. Next base: position 4,363 of record VZRU01010999.1, on the reverse strand, counting down.
TCCATCCCAAAAGCATGGGGAAAGCAGCCATCAGTCAAAACAGTGCCCAAGGAGCAGGTCCTGCCCACAGCTCTACTGTTATGATCTGCTCTCAGGTATGGAGAAGACTCAGATGCACTTCACTCCTTCCTCAGAAAGGATGCAAACCAACATGACCCATCTCCAGTGAGAAGACAACCTGGCTGTCAGAGAACACAAGAGTGATGTTCACTCTGGGGCCAAGTAGACAGTAAAGGAGACATCCAAATTCCTGTCCCTGACCTGCACTCTGTCTACGTACTTTGACCAATGGCTATTTAATGCAGTGTTCAGCTTCATGATAATAATTTGTATTTTACGAGTAATTTGAGGTAAACCTGTGTCACTACCTATGGCCCCATAGTAAAGAGAGTCTATACAACTTTGGTGCTGTGCCTTTTTGTGTGTTTGTGGCAGAGTTTGTTGGCTGGAGGGCTTGTGCTACCAACACAATTAGGCCCACTCCAACCCTCCTAGGCTGGAGTGCTAGTGCTTTAATCCTGAACAGGATGCTTAATACTGAAAAGCACACTCTGAAAGTGAGGAGTGAAAACAATTGAAAAGCAGCCTAGAGCAAAATTCATTACCTGAGGATTCAGAGCTAATGTTCCAGGATTATACATGCTGTTCAGTGTTTTATCTACAGTCACATCACATATATCAGTTCCCAAGAAAACGTCTCTGCCATAAAATGTCTGATACTTCATATTTAGACAGAAGGAAAGGCAAATAAATTTAGGAAAAACATTCTGTTCCTCACTTAGCCCTTTTGTGGCACCTGAAGCAAAAAAGCAAGTACATTGAGAAGGGGTGCTCCTCTGCATGCACATGGGCTGCCTCAGCATTGGGATCAAAGGCGAGCCCATTGCTGGTGCACAGCATGGCATGCATGGGAACAGGCCACTTGCTGGCAAGCCTTCCTCCTTTGTTCAGTTACTCTCTAGCTCACAGGAAATTTGGATGACTGAGAATGCAATATTGAAAAATAAGCAAAGAACTTTAATTACATAGTCATCACTGTACTTTATAAATGTCAAAGAGACACTGTCAAATTCAAAACATATTTGAAAATACAACTTCGCTATTGATATTCTTTGTTTTAAAAGCCAGGAAAAATTTAAGACATATTTACTTTTCTGTGTTAATAATGTTTATTCATTGTTAAGGTTTTATATACTTAATTCATTGTGAACAGTAAAACAAGTTGGTTCTCCATTCCTCCTCCCTTTCTACTGTTTTCTGTTTACTGGAAGTAAACAGCATGAAGCCTTTTAATTCATAAATCCTTTATGGTTATAAACTTTAATATTTCTTTAAGGAAAATCTTGTCTGTTTATGTTGAGCTCCTTGTCTATGCATCTGGACACAGAGAGACACAGAAATAGAGAATATTTTGGACTTGCACAATCTGATGGCCACACCAGTTTCCATGTTCCATAGGGCTCCAAACATCAGCAGGGAGGAGGTTCCATAGGAAATCAAGAGGGAAAAAAACAAATGTCAGCATTAACTTAAGTTCTTTATCTCAGCATACGTTGAACCTATAACACTGTCAAGATTGCCCACAGTTTTTCTGAGATAACCAGGGCAGTTAAGGTGAAGATGTAGTGCTTTCAAATTTTTTTTTATTTATTTCCTATTTCAGTGGCATAGGAGAACTGAGAGGAGCAATGTATAGTAAAGGAGGAAAAGGCAAAATGGCCTCTGTGGTCTGCCCTGCTGTGGAAACAATGAGGAGATGAGTTGAAGAGATGTGAGAAAGGTGGATGTCCTGGTTTGAGGTAAAACAAACTAATTTTCTGTTTTACAATTTTACTTTTTTAGCTGGGCGTCTTCTAACTAACTCAACACTGAAATTAACAGTACATTGTTAGAAAACTGTCACTCTCACAGTGATAAGATCTGATTATACCAAGGAATGATATGCAGACTGGCCTTTGCTTATACTTACTGCTAGAACAAGCAAGGTCAGGTAATTTTGTTGTTTGCCCCATTGGAGGGTCGGAAGTGGAAAAGCATTGAGGGGTCACATCTGCACTGAGGAGCGGACGGGACAGGTGACCCAAAACTGACTAACAGGGGTATTCCANGTGCGATACTTAAGTCTGCCATTGGGAATGGGGAGGCATCAAGCCTGCAAGTGTGCTCAGGGCACAGCTAGTATACGTCTGCAAAATCCATCCCAAAAGCATGGGGAAAGCAGCCATCAGTCAAAACAGTGCCCAAGGAGCAGGTCCTGCCCACAGCTCTACTGTTATGATCTGCTCTCAGGTATGGAGAAGACTCAGATGCACTTCACTCCTTCCTCAGAAAGGATGCAAACCAACATGACCCATCTCCAGTGAGAAGACAACCTGGCTGTCAGAGAACACAAGAGTGATGTTCACTCTGGGGCCAAGTAGACAGTAAAGGAGACATCCAAATTCCTGTCCCTGACCTGCACTCTGTCTACGTACTTTGACCAATGGCTATTTAATGCAGTGTTCAGCTTCATGATAATAATTTGTATTTTACGAGTAATTTGAGGTAAACCTGTGTCACTACCTATGGCCCCATAGTAAAGAGAGTCTATACAACTTTGGTGCTGTGCCTTTTTGTGTGTTTGTGGCAGAGTTTGTTGGCTGGAGGGCTTGTGCTACCAACACAATTAGGCCCACTCCAACCCTCCTAGGCTGGAGTGCTAGTGCTTTAATCCTGAACAGGATGCTTAATACTGAAAAGCACACTCTGAAAGTGAGGAGTGAAAACAATTGAAAAGCAGCCTAGAGCAAAATTCATTACCTGAGGATTCAGAGCTAATGTTCCAGGATTATACATGCTGTTCAGTGTTTTATCTACAGTCACATCACATATATCAGTTCCCAAGAAAACGTCTCTGCCATAAAATGTCTGATACTTCATATTTAGACAGAAGGAAAGGCAAATAAATTTAGGAAAAACATTCTGTTCCTCACTTAGCCCTTTTGTGGCACCTGAAGCAAAAAAGCAAGTACATTGAGAAGGGGTGCTCCTCTGCATGCACATGGGCTGCCTCAGCATTGGGATCAAAGGCGAGCCCATTGCTGGTGCACAGCATGGCATGCATGGGAACAGGCCACTTGCTGGCAAGCCTTCCTCCTTTGTTCAGTTACTCTCTAGCTCACAGGAAATTTGGATGACTGAGAATGCAATATTGAAAAATAAGCAAAGAACTTTAATTACATAGTCATCACTGTACTTTATAAATGTCAAAGAGACACTGTCAAATTCAAAACATATTTGAAAATACAACTTCGCTATTGATATTCTTTGTTTTAAAAGCCAGGAAAAATTTAAGACATATTTACTTTTCTGTGTTAATAATGTTTATTCATTGTTAAGGTTTTATATACTTAATTCATTGTGAACAGTAAAACAAGTTGGTTCTCCATTCCTCCTCCCTTTCTACTGTTTTCTGTTTACTGGAAGTAAACAGCATGAAGCCTTTTAATTCATAAATCCTTTATGGTTATAAACTTTAATATTTCTTTAAGGAAAATCTTGTCTGTTTATGTTGAGCTCCTTGTCTATGCATCTGGACACAGAGAGACACAGAAATAGAGAATATTTTGGACTTGCACAATCTGATGGCCACACCAGTTTCCATGTTCCATAGGGCTCCAAACATCAGCAGGGAGGAGGTTCCATAGGAAATCAAGAGGGAAAAAAACAAATGTCAGCATTAACTTAAGTTCTTTATCTCAGCATACGTTGAACCTATAACACTGTCAAGATTGCCCACAGTTTTTCTGAGATAACCAGGGCAGTTAAGGTGAAGATGTAGTGCTTTCAAATTTTTTTTTATTTATTTCCTATTTCAGTGGCATAGGAGAACTGAGAGGAGCAATGTATAGTAAAGGAGGAAAAGGCAAAATGGCCTCTGTGGTCTGCCCTGCTGTGGAAACAATGAGGAGATGAGTTGAAGAGATGTGAGAAAGGTGGATGTCCTGGTTTGAGGTANTGTCCTGGTTTGAGGTAAAACAAACTAATTTTCTGTTTTACAATTTTACTTTTTTAGCTGGGCGTCTTCTAACTAACTCAACACTGAAATTAACAGTACATTGTTAGAAAACTGTCACTCTCACAGTGATAAGATCTGATTATACCAAGGAATGATATGCAGACTGGCCTTTGCTTATACTTACTGCTAGAACAAGCAAGGTCAGGTAATTTTGTTGTTTGCCCCATTGGAGGGTCGGAAGTGGAAAAGCATTGAGGGGTCACATCTGCACTGAGGAGCGGACGGGACAGGTGACCCAAAACTGACTAACAGGGGTATTCCATCCCATCCACTTAATGCTCAGTATAAAAGCTGAGGGATCAAAAG